>ML782529.1:567379-580543 GCA_009831015.1 Picea engelmannii | reverse complement strand
ACATCATATCCTTTATTCGCACTCGTTAGATTGTACTAGGTACCTTGATGCCCATTATCATTATTGGTGGGTTGTCTCGCGTTTGTTAATGGCATACATCAATGAATGGTAATCAAATGGTGTCTCACTATGTTGAAATTCAACACATATATTCACATAGTGTAGACTCGTACCTTGACAAGTTATTTTGAAGACCTTGGGGCAAGTAGTAGTATCACCTATTTTGTTCTCCCACCTGAGTTGTATTGATTGTATCACCTTCTTTGACATTGGTACTTGAAAAGGATTGGTTTGTTCATGTCATTAAATCCAAATATCCTCTTTTTTATTCTGAGACATAGATCCACTATGTACCCATTCATGGATATGATCTACATTTGCATGGATCCATTTTGTATTTCTCTCGTGGCCATGATTGATACTTTTACATATCACATGGATCCACTTTGTAAATGTTTTCCTGGCCATGGACATAAATTATGATTTTATTACTCATGGATCCATTGTACTTGATTTTGCGGCCATGCTTACATCACTCTTGAGCATGGGTATGCCTGACTTGGGAAGAGACTATGTTACTTGTTTCTATTGTAGGTATTGTTCCAAAATTCATCTTCAACTATTCCTACCTAGGCCCCTCCACATTCTCATGATTATTTTGTAATGTATTTCATCCATCGGTTTCTCTTCTGACCTCACACATTAGAGGGGATATATTATAGCATTATTTTCTACCACATATGCTTATGATGACTTATTGACCTTAGCTACATCCCTTTCCCTTCTTTTAGGACCATTTTCCTCCTTTCCGCCTCAAAATAATTAAAAAACAAAACCATTTTTGTTGATGTACATGAATATCCTTAAAGCATCTCGCGTACCTACTTTATTTTCCAGTTAGTAACCCATGTACATGTTAATTTGGTTCAAAAGATTTTAATTCCAACTTTTCTGGTGGAGTTGATGAGTTCCTCAGATTCCTCGCCTCTTATAGCCCGTCCATAACTACTCCAACTGTAAGAAATGAGTATAAATTAGGGACTTGGGGTGGAGGAAAAAATGAATAGATAAATGTATCCTTATGTTTTTATTTTCAATTCAATCTCGCAAGTCCCCTTTTCCCTTCGCATCTTAGATTGTCCCTTCCATCTAGAAACCCTTGTTTTCAAAATTTGTGTTCTCCCTTTCTTGTCAGGAAGAAATCCTTAGCCTTCCTTGAACTTGTTTGAGCCCAAAGTATTTAAGGTATTGTTGATCATCTCTAGCATTGGGTGGAGAAACTTGGAGTCTAGTTTTAGGGTTGTTCCATAGTAGTTACAAGTTGTAACTAAATTTTTATGTTATCCATAAAAAATATCTCTCATTCTCATCCAATTTTATATGTTGGTTCATGTTTTTAGTATATTTTGTATCTTCTAATTTTAATCTATTATGAAAATTTTAATGTTCATGCTTTAGTTGATTATCAGATAACTACCTCTTTGTAGTTGATCGTCTCTTTGTGTGTAGGAGATTTCAAAGGATTGTTGCAAAAGAGTGCTAGAGCAAAATTATTCACATGGGATCGACATCAAATGTCAAAATCTAGGTTTGTTTTCTTTTCTCCCCCTTGACAATTATTTACTGCAAAGTAGTTATTCTTAATTGACTGTTTGATTTGAGTCTGAGAGTGGTATTTTATGGTATCTCTCTGTTTTTCCCCTGACCCATAGCCATAGGACATTGTTCTCCATAACATTTGGATCTTTTGCAGAAACATTATACATACTCTCTCTCTCTCTCTCTCTCTCTCTCTCTCTCTCTCTCTCTCTCTTCTAGTTCTTTGTGCAGAGATAACCACTATACCAATTCTTGTTCTTTTTTTCTATGATGGAATCATCCCTTTGGAAAGACATTAATAAATAATTTTTTTTCTCTTACTAAGATTTCAGTACCTGTCAGTATTGTGTTTAAATTTGTGCATCAATTAGACATTTCCATCCTCTTATTGTAATTAAATTCAACCTTTAAACTACACTTTCTCTCTCTTTTCTATCCATCTTTCTAATGCTAACACTACATGGATTCTACCAAGAGAAGTTATTGTCATTTTTCCTAACATATTGGGAGGTTTTACATGCCATCCAAGACACTTGTTGTTGTTGTTTTATGTGTTCTTTTGCAGAAAATCAGACTTAAAACCAACATCAAGGCACTTAGGACACCCTCCTGAGGTTGGCATGCACCAACCCAAATAGAGAGGAGGTTTTCCAATGACCCTTAGGGAATTCTCTCCTATAATTATGATCCAGATTTTATGAGAAGAAAAAAATGAATACATATTATTAAAATATTATTAACACAAAATAACATAGATACAATAAAAATGGTTTCTATTCAATAAGGAAATAAGATGAAGCTAAAAAATGCAGTGGAAAACAAGCTTGTTGGAATGGTGGTGGCTTATCTCTGAGAAGAGATGTGACCACTGCACTCATTCGCAAGAAGATGATTACAATGAGGATATGAAGGAATTTTTACCATAAACATGAATGCAAAAACCCTAGAAATCCAAAAACCTAACCCTAGGAGATGAAGCACCAAAATTCATGTGGGCCTCATTGGGGTAAGCTAGTACATCAACTTCTCGAGGTTGTAACTTTTGCATACGATCTTTGTTTTAGGCGCACAATAGCCAGTTGGAAAGGTATATCCGAGGAATACACATGTTTCCATCAGACTTGGACTTTATCATCAATTTGATTGTAGTGAGCCCTAAAAACATTGTTTAGGGCCTCAAAACGGACCTGGAAGTCAGGGACCCAAAAACTAGGGAAAAACTACCAAACTGGAAAAATTCCAAAATGAGCTAGTTGGAATAGGTGGGAGGCCACCGAACTCTTCCATGGAAATGGGCATTATCTCTTCATTGAAAATACATCCTACATCGAGATTCCCCTTTATGAACTGTAAGGGTGTGATAACAACAATCAGACTGTCGATTTCCTTGGATAATTGTTTAGGGGTAGTGTCTGTGACCGACTCTTTTGATGTGGTCGGTGAGGTGTCACCTTCCTTTTGTGAGTGTATCTCAGCTTGACTTAGTGCCTTCTTTCCTGGCGCAACTGCCTCTGGGTTTTTCTCTCCTCGATCGGGGATTTTGGCTCCCTGTTCTGAGGTATCCTTTTCTTCCTTCCTTGGCTCCCTTCCTGATTTCTCTCCTTGCCAGGACTTGAGTTCTTTGAGCCTTTGGATTTTTTCTACTGTATGTCTGGAAGATTTGGGGGTTTTCCTTGTAAAATTGGGGGGAGGCAACTCTTCCGATGCTCCTTGAATTTGAGGAAATAGGCCATATCTCTAGGTGGCAACACCTGAATCCGGCTCAAGACTTCAGAGTAGGACCTCGCACCTTGGGAGATTTCATCATGGGGTGAATCCTCGTGTTCATATATCTTTAGGCCACAATTCGCCAAGTGATTACTCACAACCATATTTGGGTTGTGTATTTTGAACTCAATGTTCACCAACTTAATTTCCTCCAAAGCTGTGGCCTCGGCTTTGGCATGGCCAAAATATAATAAAGAGTACTACCCAATGTGAATAGGGAAGGGTTTCCATACCTTCTTCGATATTCCTTTGAGCTCCTTTCTTATTCCACCAAGGACAGCTTGCCTGGCGATCTCACGGAATATTATCTTATCTGGCAGAAATAACAGCAAGACATGGGGGGGGAACGGAGGTGCCTACAACCCTGATGTATGAATACTTTGCTTCTATATACCAATCTGCTACATTGCATAGGTTGGCCATGATGTTATTTGAAATCCGTGGAGGTGGATGGAGGAAGATAGCAACATGCATCGGTATCATTACCCAGTTATAAATCTCGTAGATGAAATCTTTGGCCTTATCCTCCCAAAGCTTCAAGTGGTAGACATGTATAGGCTCAGCATCAGATGGAGTCCATCTCCAGCTCATCAATGGGAAAGGTGTCATGAAGAAAATAGTGTCCATGATCTAGGTAGACATAAAGAATGAAGATGTTCTCCCATTGGCTTTCTGTGCTCGATATTTAGTAATTTGACTGGTAAGACTGTCTGACATCAGTTTGGCCCAGTCAAAAGAAAAAACTTCAACGACTGTATAAATGAGCGGCACCTATGGGAGAAAAACGTGAGTTGTGTCCTCCTTCTTGTACAGTATATAGGCCATCATCACTACATACTTGAATTGTGGCTCTAAAGAGGAGATTGAATAAATTCCATGAGTATCGGCCCTGAATTTCGTGAGGTGTGAAACCCAATCTTTGATTAGATCAGATAAATTTTTTTAGAACTGCTCGCATTCCTTCTTTTTGAACTCCTCTAGGAATTCGGTATTGTAAAAATGATTTGGAGTGGGTGATAATTTATACATTTCCTATAGGTGCTCTAGTCTGAAAGACCCGAATGCTTCCCTCTATTCGTTGAAAAGCGTTCTGGTCAGGAGATCTACATGGTCCAGTGCCCATCTAACCATATCATAATAGGGGAGAAGCCATGGAATTGCTGCTATTTTGTGCATCTCCACTTGAGTAACTATTTTTTATTTGGTGGACATGTCATCATTCTCCTCATCGCAGGAATCATCCAAGCAATTTATCACCTCGAGCTGCAAAATATTGGAAATATGTGTCCATGTTTTAATAGCATTGATACTTCGAGGTGAAGTATCAGAAACAATGTATGAACCTTAGCCTAATCTCTCGATGACTTCCTTGGGCACTTTTCATGGAGCCATGGTGTATGACCTTGCAATTAGATCCCCTGTCACAAAAGATTGAAAACACAGACAAAATTTAACCTGGTAAAATAGCTCCACGCACAGTAGAAAGAAAAGTTGATATAATGAAAGACAACCCTCTACTTGAAAACTTAAGTTCATGCTAGCCCTTGTCGACAGAACAGTTAAATAGTTTAATGGAAATATTTTTGCAAATAAGTGGGATCTTACTGTCAATCACTTTAGTGAAATTCAAATAAATACCATAAATATTTGACGACTTGTGATTTGGGAAAAGAGAAGAAACATTAAAAGCTTCATCTGTAGATTATATGGTAAAATATACTCAAGGCATTAATTAATCCATCTTAGCTCCCTTGATTTCGTTCTTTTAGTGTTTATCCCCTTTTCAGTGCTCATCGTATCAGACAATTTCACTTCTAGCCTTTGAGACCCAAAAGCCCAAAATCGCGATGGCGCGAGATTATTTATAATTTGTGATTTAAATTAAGATTTTAATTAACCCATATTAATTAATGAATATCGCGACTTTGGGGATCGAAGTTACAAAGGTGTTGTGTTTTAAGGCAAGAATGGTCGAGTCACAAAATCACGATAGAGACTAACTATGGTTTAAAAAGATTACTCTTGATATTTACTTGAGTGACTTGAAAAGACTTCACAACTCCCGAAACGCGAGAGCATGAGGTGATGACATAAAATGATCTTTACTTAGAGGCTCGATAATGGTGGTTAGAACTAAAACTTATCGTTTCTTTGTGCGTCAAGATACCAGGGCTTGGTAGGTACATCGTAAAATACGTGAGATCTTGAAATCTGGCTTTTGGGATTAAATATAACCTCTTACTTATTTAGGAAGAAGGGCGGCTCCAACCTTTGAACCAGGAGAATAACAATAAAATAATACGTTCCAACATAGGCTACAACTAGGGATCTCGTCTCCTTGTGGGACGAGAAGAACAATAGACCAAGTTCCTGTATTGGGTAAATGGAGTCATTAACCTGTTTCTGTGAAACTTGTTTGGAAGGAGGATATAGAGGGAACTTTGAGGTTTCAACTTTATTTCCGAAAAACTTTCAAAACTTGACATGCTTTCAAAAATCAACTGCGGTCTATTCGACAAATTTCCCTTTCTTGAGACTAACATTAGGTCTGCTTAATATGGTCCCAACGATCTTAGTAAATTCAACAGGTGCTGTAGGTTTTATCTTGCATCAAAATGAAGCAAATTCCATGCTTTAAATCAAGGAGACCTACATGAACTTGGGCTGTAGATCCATTTTTGAAAAGGATACTTACCAGAGTGTAATATGATTTACGTATGACAACCTTATAGATATCTTATATATTGCTTCACTACTAGCGAGCTTGTTCAGTACCCCGGTGAAGTTATCTAGTTCGCTTTATTGAATTTCCTTTCACCACTCCAGACTATGATTTTTCATTTAAATGCTGAGATGAGAGCAATCATTTTATGAATTTCCTTTCATCATCTCTTTGGACTAGATGGGGGCAATCAATTATGAATTTCCTTTCACCATATGTCCTATATTTTACTTTTGGAAAATGAATTGGGGGCAATCAATTTGGTATAAAGTATACCCGGGGTGATATCTATGTAATATTCGCTACAATGGCCTATCACCTTGCTTTGAGCACTCTGGACCAACTTTCTCTTGACCTTCAAAATGTCCTAGTCTGCAAAAATTTTATGGGAGAATTTATTTCCAGGGGTCTTCCTCTGAGCAAGTATTAACCATTTGAAACCTATTAAAATACCTAAGAGAGTTAGGATCAACCTACGCATAACTTTGTTTCAACAGGAGACCGAGGAGTCATGAAGGGCAGCTTATTTTCTAAGATTCGTTCGTTAGTTTCTAGAACTAAAGTGTAACCTCTTATTCCTTTGTAGAGGGTATGGGAAGGTGTCAGAGCTTAAGGAGATAAGGTTAGGGATTAAAAGGAAAAATGAGAAGGCTTTGGACTTCCAAAAACTGGATGTTGACACACAATCCTAANGGGGGGGGGGGGGTGAGCCCTTTTAGAATCCACAGTAAAAGTTTTTATTTTAAAGACATGTCAGGTGAATATATCATACTCATGAGACCATGCTACTTCTAAGTGATATTCATTTGAAAACCTAGATACTTCGGAAATTCATACCTTCACCTTACCATTTCGTTCTCTTCTAAACAAATTTGTCACATGTTTCGGGTGAGTCAATTTTCTGATACATGACTGTCTGTTTTCTACTTTTGTTGTTTGGGTTATCAGCCAGAATCCTGTAAGGAACAACATGAAGAGTATTAGGACCTTCAAGATTTATGGGATTCGATGTGTTGGAAATTTCATATCTCTACTTCTAGGAAATCACTAACCTGTTTTATTTTCGATGAAAGTGAACTTACCGAAAAGCTATAAAAAGCAAAAAAAACAAACCGGTATAGACAGTGGAGATTAAGAACTCATTTATTGCATATAGTTATTTAAAGAATTCCCATTGACAAGGGAATTCTACTTTTACCGCTGCAATTGTGTGTTCAGATGCAAATGACAAAATCAAAAACTCCTTCAGGTAGTCAAGGCTCACTAGTACAGGTGCTTCTCTTATAACTTTCTTTATCTGGGAAAATGACTCTTTGGCTTCGGCCTTCCATTTGAATGTGCTATTTTTCTTGAGCATATTTGTGATCAATTTCACGATTTCAAAAAAATTTGGAATGAACCTTCTCAAAAAATTTATTTTTCCTAAAAAGGACTGAATTTCTTTAACATTTCTAGGAATATTTATGGTGTTTATAGCTTCAACCCTTTTAGGATCGATTTTAATTCCATCCCGAGACACAATATGGCCCAAGATTTTACCTTCTTGCATCATGAAATGAGACTTTTGGGGGTTCAAGGACAAACCAAACTTTCAACATTTCTCGAACGTTTGTTGGAGGTGTATCAAGTGGTCTTCATCATATTTAGAGAACAAAATCAGGTCATCGAGGTAAATAACCACGAATCTATCTCTTTCACCGAAAAAGGTGATGCCCATAGCTCTCTGGAAGGTGGCACCTGCATTCATCAAACCAAAAGGCATTTTATCATACATGAATGTACCCCAAGGCATAGTGAAAGCGGATTTTTCATTATCCTTTTCGTTGACCTCGATCTGATAGTAACCTGAAAACCCATCGATCATCGACATTCTATTAGCACCAACTACCTTTTATAAGATGTGATCCATCTTGGGTAGAGGATAATTGTCCTTGAGAGAGGATTTATTTAGGTTTCTGAAATATATGCACAGTCTGATTTCCCCACTCTTTTTCCTAACCAGGACTAGGTTTGCCACCCAGTCAGAGTACCTAAGAGGCACGGTTATTTTTGCGTCTAAGAGATTTTTCACTTCTCTTTCGACCATGGGCAATAAAATGGGGTTGATTTGTCTGAGCTTCTGTCTGAATGGTTTAACTCCCAGTTTCAAAGGTATCTTGTGTTCGATTATAGAGGTGTCGTAGGTTCTCAGCTCATCGTAAGTCCATGAAAAAACATCCTTGTACTACCCGAGTAAGTCTGCATACTTACTTTTCATCTCAAGAAGAAGGTACTTTGACAGTTTCACTATCCTAGGTTCTTTAACGGTGCCTACATCAGAGTCTTCGACCTCCTCTGGTTGGGGCTGCAAGGTAGACTTCAGAGGCATCTCGTTTTGGTCAAACAACCTTTCCAGAGGTATCAAGCCCTTAGGGATCTGATTATTTTTTAACACTAGCATGTGATGATTTGTGATTTTTTCTTAGAACTCCCGAGGCTCCTCCCCTTCCTGCATAATCCAGGTATGGTCATTTTGGTTTTCCTGGTCAATGTGAGTTTCAGAGAAATCATCTACCATTTCCAGAAACTTTCTTATTTGTTCATCATCTTCGAATACCTGCCAATGTTGTATGTTGTTTGGTATGGATGGTATGTGCCTTACCTCTATGTGGTATTTTAATTTGAAAGCGGTAGGGGGTGCGAAAGTCGACGTTGTTTTGGCTAGTGAATCGACGTGTTGGTTTTCGGCTCGTGGGATGAAATAAACGTTTACTGATGAAAATAAATTTTCCATTAGATCCCAGGTGCAATTTCTGTAGGACCTCAGTCTCGAGTGCTTGGCCTGGTACTACTGATTTACCTACTTCACAATCAGTTATGCATCCCCGTAGACCTCTAAGTTCTTTATGTTTAGCTTCTTGGCAGCTTCCAGTCCCAAGACTAGAGCTTCATATTCGCATACGTTGTTCATGTAGTCTATGTCCCACTATAGACCGTAAGAGAAAGGGACAATGAATTCATTTTCAGGTGCTATGAAAAGCATGCCCACACCTGCTCCTTCACACGATGAAGCACCATCGAAAAACATTTTCCAAAGTCCACTGCTATACATATTTTTAGCTGTCTTTTCAGTTTTGATTTCATCAATATAACTTTCTTCCGTACCATTATTTTCACTATCGTCAAAAGACAGAATACAATTTCCTAGGTCTTGATCGACAATATAAACAGGGTAATTGTTAGGATTCCGAGGATCACTTACCGTATATTCCAACCATGTTTCCCTGTATAACCGAGTGAATTGCCTGCCAAAAACAGGGATCATGGCATAGGTCATATCCAGCTAAAGGGATCCCCTGAGCTTGGCTCCCCAAGATCTATATAATAGAAAACCGTACTTCGGGGGTATATCAGCGACAACTACATCCATTAGGACATTTTTTACTAGAAGCTGGGCGAGGGAGACTACTAAATATTTGATCATGCCCATGCACTTAACTCTCCTTGAATCGAACGAGTAAAGATCCCCATGGGGTCTGGTGATTTCGAGGCCTAGTCTATCCATAATGGATTTGGGCATTATGTTATGACAGGCCCTAGAGTCCAGCACACAATTATGCAACAACTGATTGTGCACTTTCAGGGTAATATAGAACGGGGCGACGGTATATCTAGGACCTTCAAAATGTGGACGAAAAGTGATATTAGGCTTATCATCTTCCAGATTTATAACTTCAGACTGACTCTCTAAATATGAAATATTTATCATCTTGGTTATTTGCTTTTGGTACACAGGATTTTTCTCCAACTCGACGAAAGGTATTGGTATCTTGATCTTATTTATCTCATTTTCTAGGCAAAAACTTACCGCAATTTTATCAGTTTCCTTGGTTGAAACTTCAGACTCTTTCCTATCCATTTTATTTGTTTGCACTACTTTATTTTTGTCATTTCTGGGCATTTCAGGTGTCCGCGTTTCAACTGTATTAGTTCTTCTTGCTTGGGTTTCAACTTCCTTTATGTTGATATTCTACGATTCTACCCCTTTGTTAGTTCACATCTCAGACTCTTTCTGGATGGGCTCGTAAGTTTCGCCCCTAGGAAAAATGTTCCTCGATTGAGAAATCGACACAGGTTTGTTTTTAGGCCTCAGATTGTATTTATGTTGGAGCTCAGCCATTATGGTGTCGACCATTCCTTGATAAGTGAGATCATCAGTGTTGTTTAGGTTATTATCTGCACCTGATGATTGTTCAATGTTTATAGATTTCTCATAATCTTCTTTTGTCAAGTGAGGTTGCAAATAGTCGTCACCTAAATTGTTTATGTCTTCTTCCAAATCCTCAAACTCTTGCATATCATTTCCTCCAATAAATTTTTCATTTTTTAGAGGTGTTTGAATTTTTTGATCTTCATTTTTAATTTTTCTTTGTTGAGTCTAAGGATTGGGGTTTCTCCTGAATTCTCTCTTAACGAATTGATCAGATTTGGATTGGTCTAGCTCCATTCTTGATATTTTGTTTGATAACTCTTTTATTATCCTATCCATGTCATCCATTTTGTCATCTGAGGACCTTCCAGATCCAGAGGGACCCGCTTGTTCTCTAAAACGCCTGGTTTCCCTGTTTCCCATTTCTATTTTCATTTTTAATTTAATCGAAGCCATCATGTTTGACTCAATTTCCACAATGTCTTCTTGCATTCAGGTTAAGTCGGACCCTCTCTTTTCTCTTAATAGTAGAGCAAAATCGGGTTCAAAAGCTCCTGCGAAAGTTACCTTAGTTGCGGGTTGGGATGGTTTAACTTCAACTGGGATCTTATTGTACAATGTTAAGAACCAAATACCTGAATACAAAATATCACAATAGGTCCAAAGATATCTAAATACAATCACCACACAAGATATATGAAACCATATAGAAAACCACAACTTTATTATAGAAACTCTTGAGGTAGGGCAACACCATACAATGGATACTATTATGGAAGGGATCCTCTCATGTTCACTTGCTGCTTCGAGGGGGCATCCTCCTATTGAGCTACATCTCACAATACAATATTTCTCTTCATGTCTCATTACATTGCTTGAACCCCTTTATATAGTGCTACCATCACCTAAGAACATTCTAGAGGAGGAATATTCTAGAAGTAGAACCTTCTAAGAAGTCCTCTTACATTTATTATATCTAATTACCCATTTATTATATCTAACTACCATTGTGGGCCTTATTTAATAATATAGTGGACCTAGTCCAACTTACATTGAATGACCTCCACTATTATCACTATGGGTCCTTTGGGCCCCCCTACTACCTCTCTAGCTACCTTACATTCCATCCCCCTTATGAAAGCATTGTCATCAATGCTTGATGTACAACCATATACCAGGGTCCCATGGATAATTGTGGACCATAATGTTGAAGAAGACTGGAAAACCAAGGTCCCATGTAGAAAGGAAAGCCACCATGATGAAGTAGTCCAACCGCCATTGTAAACCAGGGTCCCATGTCCAAGTTCTCATGTGAACTCCACACGGAAGATATCGACACCCAATAACCAACTGAAAATGATGCTCCCAATACTAACACCTATCATGTGGATCCAAATAAGAATATTCATCCACATAGTGGGAGAGGATCAAAGATGAATTTGGAAGGAACAATACTATTCTAAAATATGCAGGCTAGACATTGGTAACTAGCTCCTGATGTGGGACATTGATTTTCTCTACAAAAGGTGGAGTAAAGTCATTAAATAAAATATGGAAGTGGTTGTCATCACATAAATGACAACTATCCATATGCCAATCATCGCAATCGGTCTCGAGATCATACAAAGAATATATTTATTGATTATATTCATCCCGGATGTCCACCATAAGAAATCTCTCTTGCATGTTATCCAATGAATTTTGAATACTATGAAAACTATCATTGAGGCCGTTTGTGAGGCCATCTACAAAGGCATCCAATTTATCATTCAATGTGTCATACAATTGATATTTGAATGTTTCAAGAATTTCTTTGAGGGCATGAGAGGAAATCGTCATATGAGACCCTATGAACTCTTCGGTCCCATAGCCATCACGAAAAAACCCAAACAATAGAACAATAACTTACTGCAGAAAATCGTGGCGTTTTCCGAAAAAACCCTGAAAAAACTGCTGAATTTAAAATGCTCATAACTTCACTTCCCGGACTCTGTTTCGGCTGATTTTTTTAAAAAAAATGGGTGAAATTGTGAGAGGAACTCAGATATGTAATATTTTTGGGAAAATTCAGCCTCCATCTGCTACTAAAATAAAAAATTGTGCCGCCGTCTGCGGAAAAATCCTTGAAAAATTGCAGATTTTAAAACTTCAATATCTTGACTTCCCAGACTCCGTTTCAGACGATTTTTCTTTTCAACTTGGGTTTTTTTCTGATAGAAACTCAGATATACAACCTGTTTCTACAAATGTTGTACATAAATATGCCAAAAATTTATGAAATGTCGCGGCCCTCTTCTTTTTTTCCGAAAAAACAATCTGCAAAAATAAAAAAGATTTGTCCACAATATCTGCCAAGGAAAGTGCTCTGAATACAAAAGCACCACAAAAGATATACAAGAACAATATGCAAAATATTCTTTATTATTATAAAACCCTTAGGGTAGGGAAACACCATACAATGGATCCTATTATGGAAGAGATCCTCTCCTGCTCACTTGCCTCTTCGAGGGGGCATCCTCCTATTGAACTACAGCTCACGGTACAATATTTCTCTTCATGTCTCATTACATTGCTTGAACCCCTTTATATAGTGCTAACATCACCTAAGAAAATTCTAGAGGAGGAATATTCTAAGATTAGAACCTTCTAAGAGTCCTCTTACATTTATTATATCTAATTACACATTTATTATATCTAACTACCATAGTGGGTCTTATTTAATAATATAGTGGACCTAGTCCACCTTACATTGAATGACCTCCACTATTATCACTATGGGTCCTCTGGGCCCCCCTACTACCTCTCTAGCTACCTTACTGTAAGGGAGCTAGAGAGGTAGTAGGGGGGCCCAGAGGACCCATAGTGATAATAGTGGAGGTCATTCAAT
>ML782529.1:521214-567369 GCA_009831015.1 Picea engelmannii | reverse complement strand
AAATGGGTAATTAGATATAATAAATGTAAGAGGACTCTTAGAAGGTTCTACTCCTAGAATATTCCTCCTCTAGAATGTTCTTAGGTGATGGTAGCACTATATAAAGGGGTTCAAGCAATGTAATGAGACATGAAGAGAAATATTGTACCATGAGTTGTAGCTCAATAGGAGGATGCCCCCTCGAAGAGGCAAGTGAACAGGAGAGGATCTCTTCCATAATAGGATCCATTGTATGGTGTTACCCTACCTCAAGGGTTTCTATAATAAAGTTGTGGTTTTCTATATGGTTTCATATATCTTGTGTGGTGATTGTATTAAGATATCTTTGGACCTATTGTGATATTTTGTATTCAGTATTTGTGGTGATTATATTTGTAGATCTATTCAAGTTCTTAACAAGTGATCATATTTGTTAAATCTTTGGATAAATTCCATAACAGTTTCAGATCCCTTTTTCTTTAAAGACCCAAACTCGGTCAAATAGTACAAATGATCCTTTCTTTCGCCCCATTGTTTGAGAAAAAGGTCTTCTAGCACATCGTAGGATAATATTGAACCTAGGGGCAGGCTCCGAAACCAAGTTCTTACCTGTCCCTCGAAGGTTTGGACAAACAAATGGGAATACACGTCCTCATGTTCGAGACCTAGAATATCAACAAATTGATCGAAGAAGTTGATATGATCGACTGTGGTTAGATCCCCTTCTCTTGTGAACTTGGGTAAGTTTTTCATATAGTTTTCGGGTAAATCATGGAGGGGTACAGGAAGGACCAAGGGAGTGTATCTAGTGGCCACTTTGGTGAAAACCCTAGGGGGAAGTTGTTGGCCTTGACCTCCTGCTCCCCCTGCTTCTCCTCCGGTGACAGCCATGGATGACCTAGGAGAGGAAATTTGTGCATTATAAAGAGGGTTGGTGAAGATGTATAGTGACTCTCTAGCTTCCTCAGGGTGGAGGGGGAAAAATTCGGGGAACATTTTACCAGGGGAGGTGAAAGTTAAAAAAGGGGGAGAGGGTAAACGAGGACTCGGTTCCTCTGACTTGCAGGATATATAAATGGGAGAGCCCACCAGTGTTGAATTCATGGGCATGGAAACTTCTTCGATGCCTTGAGTGACAAAGAGGTTTATATTGAGAGTCGACGAAATATCGATAGGGATGAGCTTTACGGTAGGCGTGTCATCTCTACTTCCGTAAGAGGTAATTAGAGAGGTCTCAGTCTTAATCTCAGGTAGAATTTGCTTGGACTTTAGGGTCTCAGCTTTGACAACACTGTCTGATGTTTTTTTGAGAGAAGGTTCTCACGAGGATGAAGGTTCAAGAAAGGTATTATATTTAGACTGAGTAGGCTTGGGTTGGTAAAAAACAACATTTTGTTTGAAAATACCCCTTGGTTTTAGTATTTTTTCGGGGTCGAAAACTAGCATGGTTTGTTTAGCATCTGGGTTTTGTCTGGTGTTCCTTCAAAAGGATGTCATCTTACTTAAAATTGGAGTCTCCAAGTGAATGATAAAGGTTTATTCTTAAAAAAGTGTTCACTCTTTGTTCACTATCAAAAACGAAACTTGGAAATGTCATTCTCTCAAGGGAAAGTGACTACGATTCTCCATCTCCGGTAATGGCACCAGAAAGATGTTGTTCTAGAGTATGTACTTAAGGCTAGGAAGTATATATTTTAGGCATCCATAAAAGGGTAAAAGATAAGGGAAGGAGCAAACAACTAGAAGAGAAACTATAGTTGATTTGTAAGTTGTCTGTGTCTAACTTCCACTTGTTCTTGCATGGTTATGTCTCATTCAATGGCTTCCCATGAACATTCTAGCTCGACCCGGGTGGTTGCAGCTCTTAGGATAGTGTCAAAGAGGTTTAAGGCGATGCTATTTTGTTCTGAGAGGTCAGGTTTTATGTGAGGTTGCCTTGTAATAGGGATAGTCATTTATGGATCAAAGATTTAAGAGGCTGTTTTTTTTTTTTTTTGTGAGTTGTTGATTCAATTTTTTGATTTATACGAGAAAACAAAATCCCATGAGACAAATTAATAGTTTAACAAAATGAAGGTTGTCTTCCATAACTGAGTTAAAAATTTGGAACCATGTATGAAACAAAATAAAAACATAAATCTTTCAGACAATGTGAGGCATCATTTTAAGAGGAATCTCACGTTGTAATAGAATAAGAAAAAGAAGAGAGACACTTTAATGAAGCACAAAATATAGTGATCTAAGTAATCCACGGGTCTTGTACCTCCTAATAGACAATACAGAGGAAAAGTTGCAAATAATTAGATAACTAAAAAATGATTTCCACAGTAGAGGTTGTACCAAATTGTAGTCAAAGAATTCATCAAAGATTCATATAAAAATGTCATGAATCATGAAATAACAAAAGAAAGCACATAACTCAATCTTGATGGAATATGGAGTCTTCGTTTTGCTTTGTATTAATTCCTGGTGAAGGAAAATTTCTCTATTACAATCTGGAAAATTTCTCTATTACAATC
Organism: Picea engelmannii; assembly: GCA_009831015.1. Lineage (NCBI taxonomy): Eukaryota > Viridiplantae > Streptophyta > Pinopsida > Pinales > Pinaceae > Picea > Picea engelmannii. Next base: position 564,871 of record ML782529.1, on the reverse strand, counting down.
TGCCCAAAAGAAAAAGCCATTGGTTTTTCTTCAAAATGCCTATTTATACAAGCCTAAAAAACACTTCAAATTCCATTCGTTCTAGAAACCTTTGATTACAATTGAGGAAAGGAAGCATTTCGTTTCTTCGCTCTTTGTCTTCCCCCATGTAGGTGGAATGTCTTCCTTTCTTTTCTCTTCTGGCTCCAGAAATAGAATGGATTGACATATGTCGCTCTTTAACACCAGAATCCTTCCCTTTCACCTGCTCAATGCAATTGATGCACCTTTCAACCAACTGGGCTATCAACCTGGAAGGCTCTGCTTGGTTGTTGGACTCAAATGTGTAACAAATCTTTGCCAACTGTGGCAACCTTTTTCCCACTTGTCGGTCTTCCATGATGATAGACCGCAATTGTAGATTTGGTTATACTAGCCATTTGTCCACTTGGACCATATCAATCTGGCCTATTTGGGATATTTCAGTTTGCTCCTTTTCTGCATTTTCCTTGATATCTATCAGGTGTTTTGCTATATTGATTTTTCCCAGCGTCCCGACACTGCCTTCCTTATAAAGGTCTAGCAAAGCTTTATTTATCAAGGAAAATGTTTCTTCACAAGAATTTCTCACCTCCTTAGCTCTTCCCCTGCTCTCTGATATATTCTACTCCCAATCCTTTAATAAGATATTCCCTCTGGTTTGTTCTGCGATGGATAATTTGGAGCTACTGACCGCCTCTACGTTCACTGTGGCTATCACAACATCCTAGAAAGCCACTCGAGCCACCCCATCTTCTCTTTCTCGCAAAGAGATATCTTCTAGCATTTGATCTATCGTTTGAAAGTGATGTTGAATAGTTCCCACTTTTGCAAGCAAGTCTTGTTGCACCGCTGATACCTTCTGTCGAATTTCGATACTCGGGATTGAAAAACCTTTATGTCTAAAACCTGTTTTTTGGAAACATCCAATTTCGATTCTAACTGTATAATTTGTTGCTCCTGCTGGCTTACATGTGTTTGGCTAATTTATGCTGACTAGTGCACTTGCTCAAGGTTGGATCTAAGTTTCTCGATCTCTTGTAGATCGGTTATTCGGGAGTGCTCGAGGCTTTTGGTCATCTCATACCTGACATTTTCTTCCGTTGTAGCCACCTTAGCTTCCAACTTGCCGATCAAGAGGTTCTTTCATTTCAACCGGGCCTTCAAAGTTCTGACTGAGTACTAATTGGCTGTAGCATAATCCCCCAGTGTTCCTGCTATCTCATCGGTGAATTCGTCCTCTTCTACAACCTTTCCTTCTATCAGGATTTTAAACCTTTTAGCCACTGCACCCACTTTTTGATATGATTCTTGCTTCACTACAGGATTCCTTTTCTTATCAAAGCAAAATTCGTTTGGAGGTAACTCTTCCATGGAAATGGGCGTTAGCTCTTCATTGAAAATCCATCCCACATCGGGATTCCCCTTACTGAACTGTAAGGGTGTGATAACAGTAATCGGACTGTCGATTTCCTTGGATAATTGTTTAGGGGTAGTGTCTGTGACCGACTCTTTTGATGTGGTCGGTGAGGTGTCACCTGCCGTTTTCAAGGGTATCTCAGCTTGATTTAGTACCTGCTTTCCTGGTGCAACTGCCTCTAGGTTTTTCGCTCCTTGATCGGGGATTTCGGCTCCCTGTTCCGAGGCATCCTTTTCTTGTGTCCCTTCCTAATTTATCTCCTTCCCAGGACTTGAGTTCTTTGAGCCTTTATCTTTTTTCTATTGTACGTCTAGAAGCTTTGGGGATTTTCCCTATAAAATTGGGGGGAGACAACTCTTCCGATGCCTCTCAAATTTGAGGAAATCAGCCATATCTCTGGGTGGCAAAGCCTGAATCCGGCTCAAGACTTCAGAGTAGGACCTCGCACCTCGAAAGATTTCATCATAGGTTGAATCCTCATGTTTGTATCTCTTCAGGCCATAATTCACCAAGTGATTACTCACAACCTTATTTGGGTCGTGCTTTTTGAACTCAATGTTCACCAACTTCATTTCCTCAAAATTCATGGCCTCGGATTTGGCATGGACAAAATATAATAAAGAGTACAACCTAATGTGAATAGTGAAGGGTGGCCATACCTTCTTTGACATTCCTTTGAGCTCCTTGCTTATTCCACCAAGCATAGCTTGCCTGGTGATCTCGCGACATGTTAGCTTATTTGGCAGAAATAACGGCAAAACATGGGGGGGATGGAGGTGCCGAAAAACTTGATGTATGAATAATCTGCTTCTATATACCAATCTGCTACATTTGTCAGGTTGGCCGTGATGTTATCTGAAATCCGGGGAGGCGGATGGCCGAAGATAGCAACATGCATCGGTACCATTACCCAATTGTAAATCTCGTAGATGAAATCTTTCGCCTTATCCTCCCAAAGCTTTGAGTGGTAGACATGGATAGGCTCAGCATCAGACGGAGTCCAGCTCCAGCTCATCAATGGAAAAGGTGTCATGAAGCAAATAGCATCCATGATGTAGGCAGAAAAAAAGAATGAAGATGTTCTCCCGCTGGCTTTCTGCACTCGATATTCAGTAATTCGACTAGTAAGACTGTCCGACATCAGTTTGGACCAGTCGAAAGAAAAACTTTCTGCGACTGTATAAATGAGTGTCACCCATGGGAGAAAAAAGTGAGTTGTGTCCTTCTTCCCATACAGTCTACAAGCCATCATCACTACATACTTGAATTGTGGCTCTAAAGAGGAGATTGAATAAATTCCATGAGTATCGGCCCTAAATTTCACGGAGTGTGAAACCCAGTCTTTGATTAGATCGGATAAATATTTTTTGAACTGCTCACATTCCTTCTTTTTGAACTCCTCTAGGAATTCGGTATTGTAAATACGATTTGGAGTGGGTGACAATTTATACATTTCCTGTAAGTGCTCTGGTTTGAAAGACTCGACTGCTTCCCTCTGTTCATTGAAAATCGTTCTGGTCAAGAGGTCTACTTGGTCCAGTGCCCATCTGACCATATCATAATAGGGGAGAATTCGTGGCCTTGCTTCTATTTTGTGCATCTCCGCTTGAGCAACAATTTTGTATTTGGTGGACATGTCATCATTCTCCTCATCGCAGGAATCATCCGAGAAATTTATCACCTCGGGCTGCAAAATATTGGAAATATGTGTCCATGTTTTAACAGTATTGATACTTCGAGGTGAAGTATCAGAAACAATGTCTGAAACTTGGCCTGAGCTCTTGACGAATGCCTTGGGTGATTTTCATGGAGCCATGGTGTATGACCTTGCAATTAGATCGCCTTCTGCAAAAGATTGAAAACACAGACATAAGTTATCTTGGTGAAATATATTTGCGCACAGTAGAAAGAAAAGATGAGATAATGAAAGACAACCCTCTGCTTAAACACTTACATTCATGCTAGTCCTTGTCGACATAATGGTTAAATAGTTTAATGGAAAGATTTTAGCAAATAAGTGGGATCTTACTGTCAATCACTTCAGTGAAATTCAAATAAATTCCATAAATATTTGACAACTTGTAACTTGGGAAAAGAGAAGAAACATTAAAAGCTTCATTCGTAGAACGTACGGTAAAATCTACTCAAGGAATTAATTAATCCATCTTAGCTCCCTTAATTTCATGCTTTTAGTGCTTTATCCCCTTTTCGACGCTCATTGTATCGGAAGATTTCGCTTCTAGCCTTTGAGACCGAAAAGCGCGAAATTGCGATGGCATGAGATCATTTATAATTTGTGATTTAACTTAAGCTTTTAATTAACCCATCTTAAGGCATGAATATCGCGACTTCGGGGATCGGAGTTACAAAGGTGTTGCATTTTAAGTCAAGAATCACTGAGTCGCAAAATCACGATAGAGACTAACTATGGTTTTAAAAGATTACTCTTGATATTTACCTGAGTGACTTGAAAAGACTTCACAACTTCACATCTCAGAGGTTCGGAAAGTGTTCAACGAGTAACTCCCGAAACGTGAGAGAATGAGGTGATGACATCAAACGATCTTTACTTAGAGGCTCGATAACGGTGGTTAGAACTAAACCTTATCACTACTTCACGTGTTGGGATAGCGGGGCTTGGTAGGTACATCGTGAAATACACGAGATCCTAAAATTTGGCTTTTGGGCTTAAATATAAACTCTTACTTATTTAGGAAGAAGGGCAGCTCCAACCTTTGAAACGAGAGTATAACAATAAAATAATACGCTCCAATAGGTACAAGTTGAGAAAGTTGGAGCATAAAGAGGAGGAAAGATTTCGGAGGCACAGATGTTCGAGAGTCGTCTTAGTAGCTGAAGTAGGTACAACTCGCTATCACCAAGATTTACCAGGAAAACAGGGAACTAAGATGAAAGTTAGCAACGAAGACCCTTGAGGTGTCAACATCACAGAGCCATGAGGGAAATGTGACATGACTCAAGAGACAACTCATAGATGCGCAATATACAATCGTACAGCTGTGTGAAACATTGAGGAGGTTGGAAGAAAGGAATGCGAAGCACTTTAGAAAATGTGAAGCGGTCAGGCATAAATCCCACGCAGCTCTTTCCAGTGCATAGAAGAAACATGATTAACTGAGTTCATTCTTGTATTCTCAAATGTGGTGTGGATCTTAAAATTTTTGAAGAAGGAATATCCCTTATACTATTTTGTCATTTTGGTAATGACTACGATAGTCAGCAGTTGCTCGCCACATATGCACCCCAGTAAATGAGAGTGTGGCAGAAATCAAGTCCTTTACAATGGATGGTGGGAGTCTGAAATATCACTTAATTGTTTGTATATCCTACCGAAGGAAGGAATCGACACATCTCTCTCCCCATGACGAGACCTTGCTGATAACCGAATCCCCATAGCAAAGACAGACAGTCATGATGCGACCAAATACAGTTGGTTTGTATTTTTGGAAAGTCATCATGAGAAAATTCATTTAACGGAGAAGAGTCAGTTTCCTAAATTCTAGAAATAGTAGCTAGAGAGTAGGGTAGCCCAAGTGGCACCCTCGCCTATATATTTGATCTTTTCAATGTAAGCCAGGTTGGTTGGCAAACTAGTGTAGACAATGACTATTGAATCTAGTTTGAGCTCGATCAAAAGTTAATGCAAAAGTCTTGAAGCTTTGATGAAAAGATTCCAATTGTAGTAGTTGGATGTATCGTTTCCTTTCTTACGTACGTAATTCCTATATTATTTATTCATATCTATTTATGTTTGAAAAGGAGTGTACTTTCGAACCTGGGATTCATTGTGTAGTGCCCTGGGATTCACGCCATTTATAAAAACCATCTTTCCTCTAAGTTAACTTTGAATTCATCTTCAGTGGTGCTATGAGTTTCTTCACGTGTTTTTCTCCTCGGCACACACAATGATTTTAAACCGAAAATTGTTTCTTACTTAGCCTTTATCCTCTTAAGTTCAGTTACCGAGTCATTTGTTTCTATCATTTTTCTTAAATCGACTCCATAGCTCGAGGTCTTACTCTTTTTCGCCAATAGAACAAGAACTTATTATTCAAAGGTGTTAAATCTAGCCGACAACTTAAAGCCATATCCTGTACCGAGACAAAGTCTCTCGAGAGAGCCCTCTCCAGGTCCAAAAGGATAGTTTAGGATCTCAAAGTTGGTTTGTAGGTTTCTTCTGTCATTCGTTTCTCAGCCAAATGAAGTTTACATAGAGATAACATTATGGCATCGTTGTCGGGGATGGAATTGAATAAATTTTCCCTGGGAGAATGACTAACGTTATAGTTTGTCCCCTGAGGGTAACATAGGGACAAACATCTATATTGGTTGAAACCTTTAACCTAATGACTCCAGTCAAAAAGACCAGTAGCACAAAGTAGCATGATTCGGGAACCCTAGCTTTGAAGATGATCTATACCAGAGAAAATCCTGACCCAAACCCTGTAGAGCTTGTGTTCGACCCTGAGAAAATTCTATTACCTAGACAGAAGCATGTCCTTACCCAAAGATGACGCACAGAGCATCAACGACCTTGATTTTGATGCCCTGTTTGAGCAAACCCTCTTCAGGTCTAAGTTGGAGACCAGTTTCGACAATATAGTCTTCGACTAGAAGAGGTTTTAAGATATGATACCTAAGAACATCCCCCCAATCCCTAACCCTCCTAGATCCATGGTCGCCAGATTCTCCCCCCTCATTCTACCATCACAACTTAATTATTTTCCCCATAATTACAGCCAGAGGATCAAGATCTACAATGTTGAAGGGAACATTTCAGCCCAAAATCATTTGGATTGGTTCAATGATTTCATCGACCTAGAGGAGGTGGACTATGCAGACGCGAAGATGAGATTGTTTGTGCAGAGTATGTTGGGCGAGGTGAGGAAGTGGTTCAAATCCCTTCTAGAAGCAAACATCCAAGACTTCAACGCATTCGAAACATCTTTCATTGCTATATGGGGAGACGAGAAGAACCCCTTGCAGTTGCTGACATAGTATAATAACATGAAGAGGGAACTAGAGGAGACCATGCAAGAATTCTTAGCCCGTTTCATGAGGATGTATAACTCAATTCCTACAGAAGTCTAGCCACCTCCCAGGGCTGCGCAACTGCGATACGTTGATTCCTTAGACAAAAAAGTTTCCTTGTTGTTGAGACAAAGGAGATCAACAAATCTAGATGCCATGATGAGTGACGCAATCAAGGTCGAGGTAAATCTAATGGCATTGGGGAAGATCAAACAAAGATTCAACATAAGTGATAAGAAACCCCAAGGGGATGCGCAGTCATCGACATCTAGGTCTTTAGATGAAAAAATTGACTTAATGATGAAGATCATGGAGAAACTAATGGAAATAATGTCCATGGGAAACAAACCCACTGCCCAAGAACAACATGACCCCAACCCAGAAATCAGAACCTCAAAAGGGGTCAGGTCCCTCGAATCAGACAGAGGGAGTAAAGAGAATAGGGCGACCAAAAAACAAGACCTCTATTCAAAAATAATTACACAGACGAGGATTTTGATCAGATGTTCCAAGACTAAATGCATTATTGTGATGACAAAAACAAGCATGTGTTTTTGACGAAGGGATAACATGATCAATACATGAGAAAAAATGATGATATTATGTGGGATATAGACGACTCACTCTCTTGGGAAACGAAATAATTCTAGAAAGGCTATCATAACTCCATCATGCAGTTTCAGAAACAATACAACCCTAGGAGTAAGAAGGTGCCTACCGAACCTCAATATACAAATCCCATAAGGAAACCTTCGGCAGATACCCCTTCCACAAGTCACCTGAAACCAGACAACCCGACCAAATATGCAGATGAAAACGAAAAGTCAAAGGAGGAGGCTCCGAATAAAGCGCCAGAGACAAGCCGGGAAACACATGGCAAAGAGGTAGAAATAGTCTCTCCCCCCTTTAACTTTGAGATTGAAATGGCCAAGATCAAAATTTATGTCCCATTCAATGAACTTATCAAAAAGGGTGAGTATCAGGAACATATTATTAAAATGCTAAAAATGGGAGAAACCCCCGACACTTTGAACATCCAGGATGATCACCTTGCTATTTTATTCGGTCTGCTCATGGAGGGGACAAATGATACTGAGGATGTTCCCCTATTCTATGTCAATCTCAAGTTCCATGACATGACCCTGCATAATTCCATGTTGGATTCAAGTGTGTCACACAACCTCATGCCAAAGGTGATCATGGACGAGTTGGGTTTGTACATTACCAGGCCCTATAATGACCTTTTTTCTTTCAATTCGAGGAAAGTCAAATGTTTGGGTCTCATCAAAGACTTGGTCATGTCACTGGCCCAAATTCCTTCAAAGAAGATGGTCATGGACGTGGTCGTGGCCAATATACCCCCTAAGTTTGGCATGCTATTATCCAGGTCGTGGGTTGCGAAATTAAAGGGAACTCTGCAAATGGACATGTCTTATGATACCATTTATATTTTTGTCTAGGAGATATGGTTATACAGAGAAGTACTTATGAAGTACATGGTAAGCAGTAAGACACAGCTGAATAACCATCCTATCTACTCTGTTGACACTGAGGTCATATCCTCCATATTCTATAATGACCTGAGTTTTGAAGAGGAAGAGTCAACAACCGTCATGACCACCGATGATAAAGCCACATGACAAGTAGCAGAGTTCTATGATCTGAGAAACTGTGTGGAGAACAATATGTGGGACATGAGTTTCGATGGCATTGTCAAAAAACAAGGGGCAGGGGCTGGTGTGTGGATAATCCATCCCAAAGAGGGCTCAAAAGTATGCTCGAACTAACTCGCTTTCGACTGTACAAACAACATGGTCGAGTATGAGGCACTGATTTTGGGCCTGAATGTTTTGAAATAATTAGGTGCGAAGAGGATAATAGTGCACAGAGAATACAAGTTGGTTATAAAGCAGGTGAAAGGCATATATCAATCCAAACACCCTAGGATGAGAGCGTACAGGAACTTGGTGTTGGACCTCCTCAAGGAATTCTTAGAGTATAATATCTCATCTATCTTGAAGGGGAAAAATCAGATTGTTGATGCATTGTCCACCTTGGCCTCATTTTTTAAAATTCCCATCTTTCCCAGAAAAAAAATATGATATTGAAGTCAAACACAGGCCGACAGTGCCTGATAATATCAAATATTGACAGGTGTTTGAGGATGAAAAACAGGTGGAGAGATTTCTCCAAATGAGCGATGAGTTTGCTAGCATAAACATTGATGACGAGTGTTGTTGCGATGAATATGGGAGTGAATATGTGAGCAATGATGATGACCCTTTCCAGAACTAGATAGAAGGAAGGGACATAGTACAACTGAAAAATAACATCATCCCAAAGGGGCTAGTTTTGTTGGAAAAGTTGTTTGATGAAAACAATGTGGCTAGAAATCCCAAGATCATTGCAAACGATGAGGATGTCAAAGATTGCAACATCGAGACTCAGGAAAACCCAAAAATAATCAAATTGTCGAAAATGTTCAGTCCAGAGGTAAAACAATATTACATCAAGATCATGAAGGATTTCCCCGACATTTTTTCTTGGATTTATGAAGACTTAAAGGTTTACGACACCAAACTGATTCATCATGTCATTCCTTTCAAGGAAGACCAGAGGATTTTCAAACAAAAGCTGAGATGGATAAATCCCCTGTTACCGTCATAATAAAACAGGAGGTAAAGAAACTGTTCGAAGCTAAAATTATTGTTTCTTTGAGGTTTTCAAAATGGGTGGCCAACTTGGTTCTTGTGAGAAACAAGAGTGGTGAAATAATATTGTGTGTGGATTTTTGAAACTTGAACAAAGTGTCCCTCAAGGACCAGTACCCGCTCCCTAAAATGGACTACATTTTTCAAAAGGTAGTGGGGTCCTAGAAGATGTCCATGCTGGATGGTTTTTCGGGTTATAATAATATCATGGTACACCCAGATGACAGGGAAAAGATGGATTTTACGAGACCATGGGGAAGGTTCATGTATGCTAATATGCCTTTAGACCTGATGAACGTTGGAGCTACCTTCTAGAGGGTGATGGACATAACATTTGTCGACGAAAAGGAAAAGTTCATCATGATCTATCTGGATGACATCACAATTTACTTTGACTCCAACAAACAACACCTAGGGCATATGAAGAAGGTCTTCCATAAATGCAGGAAATTCGACATATCATTGAATCCAAAAAAGTCACATTTTGGGATGCAAGAAGGGAAGTTGTTGGGGCACAACATATCAAAGGAGGGTATTAAGATATACCCTATCAGGTTTGAAGGAATCTTGAAAATCAACACTCCGCGCAGTAAGAAGGAGGTGTAATCCTTCCTAGGAAAGGTAAATTTCTTGAGAAGATTCATCCCAAACCTGGACGAAATTATAAAACATATCACCTGCATGCTCAAAAAAGCGAACGAGATTAAGTGGAATTTAGAAGCCAGGAATTCATTTGAAGATATCAAGGTAGCATTAACTAAATGTCCTATGCTAAATAGTCCAAACTTCATGAAAGACTTCATCTTGTTTTCATTCGCCTTGGAGCATACAATTGCTTGTGTGTTGTTACAAAAGGATGATCAGAATTTTGAGAAGCCTATAGCCTATTTTAGCAGGACGTTGAGGGATTCTCCACTAAGGTACGACATTATGGGGAAACAAGCATACACCTTAGTAAAATCCCTAAAGGATTTCAGAACGTACATATTACACTCCCACGTTATCACTTATGTGCCCAGCAACTCAGTCAAGGATATCATGACTCAACCTAAACTTGAGGGAATGAGAGGTAAGTGGATAGTGTCCATGCTGGAATATGACCTTGAAATCAAGTCCACGAAGTTGATCAAGGGTCAGGGCCTTGCAAATATGATTGTGCAATCGGACTATGATTCTTTGGGAATCAACTTCATCGTTGATCTTTTAGAGAACCCTCAGGAAGAAACAACTGCGTAGGTGTCTCGACAGTTCATCGATTCACCATGGTTCATAGAAATCATCTATGTGTTGAGGAATATGCAAGCCCCTCTGGGTTTAAGTAAGAACAAGGCCAGATTCTTAAAGCTCAAAGATGTTAAGTTCTACATCCTGGATAACTCACTGTATTGGAAGGATCCTGGAGGGATATTGTTGAGTTGTTTGCTGGAAAATGACGCAAAACAAGATATCGAGAATTTCCACAAAGGCAACTATGGAGGACATCACAACTGGAAAACCACCACACACAAAATCTTAACAGCAGGATAATATTGTCCTAGAATCTTCGCAGATGTATACAAAGAAGTTTCTAGTTGCCACGAGTGTCAGGTTTTCGACGGAAGGAGAAATATGAAGCCCCTACCGCTGAATCCGATCTCGGTCGAGGCATCTTTCATGCAATGGGGTTTGGAATTTATAGGGGAAATCCATACTCCATCCTCGACGCAACATAGATGGATACTCATGAACACAGATTACTTCACTAAATGGATAGAAGCAATTCCAACGAAGAAGGATACTGATGCATTCATCATTCAATTTTTGGAGACAAACATTATGTTGGGATTTGGATGCCCTATCAAGATCATAATATATAATGCAGCCATGTTCAAGTCCAAGAAGATGGAGAAATGTTTTCAAGATTACAATATAACCCCTGGACATTCTACAGCGTATTACCCATAGGGAAACAGGTTAGCAGAATCGTCAAATAAAAGCTTGACCAGGATCATCAAAAAACTCCTACAAGACTACAATAAGGCCTAGCATAAAAAGATTATTTATGCACTATGGGGGGACAGAGTCACCACTGATAATTCCATCTCGATGTCACCATTCCAGATTGTATACGATGCAGATGCGATTTTCCCCACCTCAATGGGGTTTCCTGTTAGAAATTTGTTGCAAGAGCAGGAAGTTGAACCAGATGATACACATAGGAGAATAAATCAGTTGATTCACACACAACATATGAGGGAACAAGTGTACAATCGATCACAACTCCACTAGGAAAGGATGAAGAAAACCTTGACAAACACTCTATGCAGGAGGAATTTCAGTTGGGGGATCTGGTACTAAAATGGGATGCGAGAAATGAATATAAAGGAAATCATGGAAAATTTGATCATCTTTGTACAGGCCCATTCCGAATCAGTTCATATCGTGGGAATAACGCTTATTTTCTAGAAGAACTAAATGGAGAGTGCGTTGGTTGGGGTCCTGTAAATGGTAGGTTCCTCAAAAACTACATGTTGCAATAAAGTTCGTTTAACTCACATGTCATTGTAAATAGTCATTTTATTTTTGTCTCGAGTTAGTATGTCAGCTGAAAATTGAAGCCCGAAGTAAAGGCCCTGAGTTTATGTTGAGTCTATTAGAAACTATTTCAATAAGTTTTAGGTTGCATTTTGTTTTTCGTATTTTAGTGTCTGAGATTTGAATAAGGCCCAACGGTCAGGCACCTAGTCTGTTTTTCTTTTCTACCTCACTGGAGGATATAATCCCCATTGGAGCCAGCTGTTAGAGCTCTCATATTTCTTGTTTAGTTAGAGTCGGTCTTAGTCAAGTCATGGCCTGTGTGTCAAAGCATACGAATTTAGGTACTGGACAACAAAGGGTTTGAAGTCAGCAACTGGTTGGTTTTCCCTTGGAGTCTGGAAGGGATTTTAGAGTCAAAAAATGTGTAAATGGTATGAGTCTGTTCCCAAAAAGTTGGGTCCTATTAGAAAGGAAATTTTATGTGCTGAGGGTCGAGGCAAGTTGTTAAATAGAAGTCACATCGACAAGTGAAACGACCATCATCAACTCATTATGAGGGATGAAAGAATGAAAAATCATGGTGCTCGTATCACATATTCCCTGTATCCCTTATCAGTTGTACTTTACACACCCTAAAATGTACTCATCGTAAGGATGTGCTACGGAAAATATTCAGTTCACTTCAAAACATCTAGTCACCATGAATTCAGTGTTCCCTAGAAATATTCTACCTCTGGCCCACTTAGTTATAAATTATGGATGTTTTGCATGAATTTTATTCACCATTCAATCTTATGCACTGTTGCAGTATTCTCACAAGCCCAGGTTCATCAATATTACTGCCTTGGGCCCGTGCCAAATCCACCGCACGAAGAACAAATATGAGTTGCGCCATGGAATCCTCCTAAAACATAAGGAGAGGTGAACAAAGTAGCTAACGTGTTGGGACCAAGCCCCAGAACTTGACGTTGATCAACAAATATCCAGAGTTTAGAGCATCCTTTGAATAATTTAGGTGCATGGAATTTTGCGAGAAAATTCAAGGATTCAATATGAGACTAACCGAGCAGTTCACACTCAGTTTCAATGGATTCACACGGTGATCTCATGTGTCACTTTTCAGGTAACCTAGGAAACTCTGTCAACTACAACAAAGATCCCTATGCATGATGAATGGTGTTTTAAGGGCATTCCCTTGGATGCACGGTGCCATGAAGACTTCATTAAGCGAGATTTTTTAGGTGGGAAAGTCGAGACAGGCGTTCCGAGTAGATATTTGTAGGAACCTTTTAGAAAACTACTTAGAGTAATCAAGAATATTTCACCTGTGAAGGGAGGTTCAACAAGATATATCCACATCACATTAGATTTCTTATGCACTTCACAGGAAGGATACCATTAAATCTGCCCTTTTTCTTACACTAGAACCTCCAATATATGGAAAACAATGCACAGGATGAAGTGGATCAATCGAAAAGGAAACTCTCCCATGTATTACTGATTAAATTGCTGGTAGTTGAGGAATTAAGACGGTTGGGGAGAAACCGAGATTTGTTCTTTATCATAGTGGGAATCCCCAAGTATCCAAAAGGATATTTCCCTCTATCCATGGAAAGGGTAATATCACACTGCGCGAAGGTTGGAGTGGAAGATTTTGTGCAGGAAGGAAAGATATTAGAATCCCTGTCCTCCGAACAACAAATACCTCAGAGAAGGGGCAGGCCAAAGAAGAACAAGGAAGTCAGGGAAACCCAAGTCCCAAGCGAACTGCGTGCAAGGTCACCTAACGAAGAATTACTTATGCACGTTATTCGGCTGGAACTGGTCGAAGGGAAAAGTCGAGAAATATAGAGCATAATGAGGAGGAAAAATTTCAAAGGCACAAATGTTTGAGAGTTGTCTCAGCAACTGAAGAAAGCGCAGCTCGCTATCATCGATATTTACTAGGAAAATAGGGAACTATGACCAGAGTTAACAGTGAAGAACCTTGAGGTGTCATCATCACAAGGCTGCAAGGGAAACGTGATGTGGCTCAAGAGACAACTTAGATATGCGCAAGATACAATGGTACAGCTGCGCAAAACATAGTGGAGGTTGGAAGAAAGGAATGTGAAGCACTTCAGAGAATGTAAAGTGACTGGGGAGAAAGCCCACGTAGCTCTTGCTAGCGCATAGAAGAAACATGATTAACTGATTTCATTCTTGTATTCTCAATCGTGGTGCAGATCTTAACATTTTTAATAAGGCATTTCCCTTAGACGGTTTTTTCATTTTGGTAATGACTACGAAAGTTAGAAGTCACTTGCCATGTGCGCACCCCAGAAAATGAGCGTGTGGCATAAATCAAGGCCGTTACAATGGATGGCGAGAGTCTAATAGAGCACTTGATCGTTAAGATATCCTATCGAAGGAAGGCATCGACACATCACTCTCCCCATGAAAAGACCTTGCTGATAACTGAATCCCCGTGGAAAAGAAAAGCGGTCATGATGCAACTAAATACAGTTGGTTTCTATTTTTGGAAAGGAGTCATGTGAAAAGTCATTCAATGGAGAATAGTCAGTTTCGTAAATTCTAGGGATAGTATCTAGAGATCATGGTATCCCAAGCAGCGCCCTCACCTATATATTTGATATTTTCAATGTAATCTAGGTTGGTTGGAAAACTAGTGTAGATAGTGACTATTGAATGTAGTTTGAGCTCGATCAAAATTTAATCAAAAAGTCCTAAAGCTTTGATGAAAAGATTCTAATTGTAGCATTTGGATGTATTGTTTCCTTTCTTGCATACCTACTTCCTGTATTCTTTATTCACATATATATTTTTTCTGAATAGGAATGTAATTTCAAACCTGGGATTCATGCCATTTAGACAAACCGTCTTTCCTCTAAGTTAACTCTGAATTCATCTTCAACGATGCTCTGAGTTTCTTCACATGTTTTTCTCCTCACCACACAACGATTTTAAACTGAAAACTATTGCTTACTTAGCCTTTATCCTCTCAAGTTCAATTATTGAGTCATTTGTTTCTATCATTTTTCTTAAATCAACTGCATAGTCCAAGGTCTTACTCTTTTTCGCCAATAGAAACAAAACTTATTATTCAAAGGTGTTAAATATAGTTGATATCTTAAATCCATATCTTGTACCGAGACAAAGTCTCTCACGAGAGCCCTCTCTAGGTTCGAAAGGCTAGTTTCAGATCTCAAAGTTGGTTTGTAGGTTTCCTCTATCATTCGTTTCTCAACCAAACGAAGTTTACAGAGCGCTAACAGGTCCATTTTTGGATACCACAGACCATCACCTTAAATTGGGACAACAGGTTCCTCACCACATTTTGGTCGAGTCTCTGGTCACTGTTGGACACCAAGCTCACTAAATCCACTTCGTTCGACCCCCAAACCAATGGCTAAGCATAGTTCATAAATCATATGATTGTACACATCCTTTGCATGTACAAATCTAATCATCCACGTACATGGGATGAGAGTCTTCCCTATGTTCAACACAGCTACAACAAGGCTCTCCATAGCTCCACCGACCATATCCCATTTCTGGTGGGGTTGGGATTCCAACCCTTGGGTCCCATTGATGTTTCACTACCTTTTACAACAACAAAGACATAATATTCCCATGTTAAGTCTGAGGCCGACAAAGCCACCGGATTCATTGAGAGGATTCAACACATCCGCTATCAGGTCCGTGATATTTTGCAGAAAGCCAATGCTAAGTGCAAGTAGCGCCATGATCAACACCAGGTACCACACCATTTTCAGGTGGAAGGCAAGGTCTGGTTACATTTGCAGAAAGAGCACCTTATAAGGCCCCATCAGAATCTCATCCCACTTCATTATGGGCCTTACATTATCACAAAGGTTGTGGGTAGCAATGCATTTGAGCTCAACACTCCACCCTTCCTTGGCTTGCACCCAATGTTAAATGTGGACCTCCTTCGGCCATATTTTCCACCATTATTGGACACCTCAAAGATCACAGAACAATTGACACCAACAGAGCTCAACCCTAAATTTGTGGAAAAAGAATTCACTGATTATATGGTGGCCACATAGGTCAAGGTCACTTTCCAATAGAGGATCCGACTTTATCGGGTTGTCAAGGCAGGGAAACTCCTACACCAAAGCAAGTGGCTCACCCGGTGCCAAATTCAACATACATTTCCTCACCTGATGGGGGCACTCAACGCAATGGAGAAAATTTCTTCCTATGGGGGGAGGACTAATCCAGGTCGATATTGGTGGCCACCCACCTATTCCAAATGGCTTCTCTTGACAGTTTTTAGTTTATCACGTTCTTCTGTAATTATTTGTAATTGTGGGTTCTACACTTTTGGGGTTTTATGAATTCCTGCACATCTTCTAGGTGGAAACTGGTGGCTTCCCACCTAATCCAACTGGCTTATTTTGGAAGTTTTCATGTCAGTACATCTTTTTGTACTTCCAGGGCCGTTTTGGGTCTGTAAACAGTGTTTTTTTTCTTTCCATAGTCAAACTGTAGATGGATTCATCATTTTCTGGTATAATGTGTAGTTCTTGAAAATACCTTTCCAATGGGCTATCATGCACCTAAAATGGAGGTCGTATGCAAAAGTTATGACCCCAAGAAGTTGAGGTACTAACTTACCCATCAAGGCCCACATAAATTTTGGTGTTTCATCTCCTAGGGTTAGGTTTTTGGATGTCTAGGGTTATGAAATTCATGAGTAATGTTGAAAATGCCTCTGGAGCCTCATTGTAATGATTCTGCTCATATGGATGTGCATAGCAACCACATCTCTTCTTAGAAATAGCTACCACCATCCGAGCAAGTTTGTTTCAGTTCTGTAGTTTTACAGTTTCAGCCTATTTTATTTATTCAATAGAAGTTCTTGTTCACTGAATATTTGTTGTTGTTCTTTGTATCTCTGTGTTATGGTATTCAATCTATTATTCATTTTGTTTCTCTCATAAATATGGATCAGGGCCAATGAATGAAAGTTTCTCTATGGTCACTATGTTTCCATTGTGAGGGAAACACATCATTTGAAAGATGTTAGACATAAGAGCCTTCATAACATAAACATAGTCTCACCCGAGGAGAAAATTAAAATCCAAGGGGTCATGGACTACCATGACATTGATATAGATATTTTTCCCTCCTAAAGTAATATCTAAATGAGGAAGGATCCCTAAATTTTGACTAGCCCTTTTGTTAAAAGCCAACAAATTCTGAGTCACCGACGCAAGCTAAGGAGAACCTAAAGCTTTCCAAGAAATTTAGGACAAGATACCAACAGATGCACCTTCATTGAAAATAGTCTGAGGAACATCCCTACCACAAACCTAAACAGTGATGTGAAAATTTATATAGGAAGGGAGACGAGATTTCGACAATGCACCCCAATTGAAAAGAATGACCTCATTACTCAGAGGAGGTTCCATTGGGATGAATGTAGTGCCCCCTAGTCCAGAAGAATCCAAAGAAACAAGGAAGACCTAAGGTACATAATCACTCTTTGAAGGAGGAGTGGTATCGACCAAGGGTGGTACTGGATCAACCACATTATGTTCACTCTTCAAGGAGAGAGTGGGATCAATTGAAGGTGAAATCGAATTGATCACTTGATTGACTGGCTCAATTGATGATGGAACCAAATGGACCACCTAATCAATCGGATTGACTGATGATGGAATCATATTGACCATTTCATCAATCAATGGCATTTTGGGATATGGAAGTTGTTGTTGGACATCAACAATATTTTCCAACAGATATGAAGCCTCGTCCATACAGGGGTAGAGGTAACTGCGATGCATCTCCTTACATAACAAGCAAGGAAATTTGGCTTTACCCTTCTTACTTACAATATGATTATCAGTTTTTGATGTTTTATCACCAACATGACCTATAGTGGCTGACGACGTGGGTTGAGAACCCTTGTACCACACTTCTACAACCTTGGGAATACCAATGAAATCCTTAAGAAGGTGGTCACCCTTACAAATCCTACAAGGGAATTTGGGCTTGCGATGTGTATTTGTAGAATTTTCGACATTATAAACACTCTTATTATGATGAATAGTATCTATTGGATCGCTTCCAACATGTTTTGCAGTGGTTGGAAGTTTTCCCCCGAATTTATTTTTCTTCTTCTTAATCTTCCTTTTCTTGTTCTTCTTCTTATCCACCTGGTTACTAGTTGCATGTCTTTCAATAGATGAATATGAAGAATGGGAATAAGAACATAAGGGTGAAGAAGGCATAGGATTGACATGAGGTTGATGGTCTTGGGGTGGAGTACTTACGGATGAAGAATTAGGATCATTTACATTCACCGGAGTGGAAAAAACCAGACCAGTAACCCAATAGTGAGTCCAAGAAGAGTCAAAGTAGTAATATAAGGAGGACATGTTGGCCCTTGACCAAGTTTTGGGAGATCCTTGTTCAAGTTTGACCTATTTTGGAACTTTGACAGCCTATCGAAGGAGGAGCGCAAGACGAAGTAGAGATCACGAGATCTTGGCCCCTTTTTGGGTCCTTTTTGGGATTTGGGATTATGTAACGGGTATGGGATGTTGGCCCATGGTTTTACCCATGTTTAGGCATACTTTGTAAATAATAAATAGATGCTAAGGTGATGTAGTGAGGATGTAGAAGAGTTACGAATGTCTAAGTGCTAGATCTATGTGATTAAAGGATTGTAAGTGCTCTATGCATACCGTGTGAGACTTGCAGAGCTAAGTGCAAGTCATTGTAAGAGGTTGTGGAAGGATTTTTTCTCATATCTACTCGGGGAAGGAGGATCTAGTGAGCTGCCCAGATCTCTTGTCCTATGTGGAATAGGTTTTTGAGGCTTTGTGCATGTAACCTATTGAAGAAGCTAATAAAGAATAAGAGTTGGTGGATGTAGCCCCAAGGTGGGGGTGAACCACGTACATGCTTTGTTTCTCTGCTTTGTGTGATGTCTTGATGTGTTATGTCTTTAATTTCTAAGTGATTTGATATAGATAGATAGATCTGTTTATTCTTTTCTCTAATGATGTATATGGATGTTAGATCTGACCTATGTGAATGTGCTTAGTGCTTGAATTTTCTAGATCTAATCAACCTCTCTATGATAATTTCTTGGACACATTAGATCTGAATGAATGATGCAATGCTCTGTTTTATATGCAGAGTAGATAGTGGTTAAATATTGATTAATTTCGGTTCTAAGTGCTCTGTTAAGTATTACAATCACAGATATGTGTCCCAGCTAAGGTTGCAGACACCTGAGTCCTGCAACCACCCTTGCCTCTAACTCGGGTGAGACTTCATCTTCTTCGCAGCTATTTCCAAATGGGCTGGTAGTTAGGGATTTGTTGGTGCATTGTTGTAGCATTGAACCCTAGGTCTTCCCCTATGCCAACAAATGGTTTCGTTGTCAGGACCTGAAACTGTGATTGCTGGGAACTGAGGAAGAAGAAGCTTTGTGCAAAGATCTGACCTAAAATTGTGGAAGCTCTGTGCATAGATCTGTCGCTCTAGTGCGCAACATTATACTTGACCTATGAAGCTCTATGCTAAAGAAAATAAGTCTGATTGTAACAAAAGAGGTAAGATTTGAAATCTTTGTGCTCTGAGAAAGGTAAAAGTGATAATTTTTTATTAAAAAAGGTAACATTTGCCAACTCTATGCTCTGATAAAGGTAAGAATAGTGAAAATTTATAGATCTGAAAGCTTTTTGTTCTGCATAAGTAAGATAAGTGGAATTTTTTTTTTCTAAAGTATGGATCTAGGCATGTTTGATAGATTTTGTCCTAGATAAAAAACTAGGGCACTAATAGATGAAAGAAGGTTTGATATGAGTAGATCTGATAAGAATAGTGAAAGATGTGGTATACCTATGCAAAGAAAGAATGTTTGGACTAACAAGTGGATGCAGGATCCTAGAAAGAAATGTTTGCATATTAACTACTATGACCCTGACACGCAACATAGAAAGAGATGGGAATCATTTAAAAGAAAGAGAGGATTAACCCTCTGTTACAGCTACAGAAGACCAGGACATATTGCTAAGGAATTCCCTGGGAGAAGACCTAGTTGTCTTTGTTGCAAATCTATGGACCATGAAGTATTGGATTTCCCTAGAATGATTGCTAAGCTTGAAGGAATGAACATGAGCCAAGAAAACCCTAAGGAAGATCCATAAACTATGATTATGGAAGAACCCCAAAAAGACTCAGAGAAAGTATTGCTACAGATAAAAGAAACCCTGAATGACCACCAACATATCAGTTTATCATAGATCTTCAAAGAAAAAGAATGCATTGAAGAAAGAATAGGAGACTTTGACATTGATTGTGTTATGTATGAGGAAACACAGGTGAATGTCATGACATAAATAACTTGGTAAGCTATAGGAATGCCTACTATGATTCCTTAATTAGGAGGAATAGGACTATTCAAAGGAAAGCTAATAAACCTATGTGAAAAGATCAACCGAATTTCTATGAATGCCAATGGAACTTCGATAGAGGAATATTTTGAGATTGTTAAATTTATTGACAACAGTGCTCCATTTACCATGTTACTAGGAAAACCTTGGATTGAAAGAAATGAGGCCAAAAGGAAGGAAGAAGAAGAAGTTTTAGCACAGAAGAAACAAGAGTTAAAAGATTTCATGACTAGAAGGATCGCACACTTGATTGAAGAACAAGAGAACAGGTTGAAGCTATTTAACAACATAAACTTGGATATCAAAGTTGAAAGAACACTAGAAGACCCACAGAAGATTGAATTACCTGTTCTAGATAAAGAAGAAGTATCACCCTTGAATATTAGGAAAGAATATCAACAACACGGAGTAACTATGCCAAAAGAAGATAATAATCAGAATGGAAAAAGGAATACCGAGATGAAGCTCACTGGCAAGAAAGATAGATAACTAAGTAAGAAGAGAGCTAAGATCGACAAGTTACAGGAGGTTCCAAAGGGAACTTCGCAGAAGGAAAATTTGCAAAATTGGAGCTTCGTCGGGATAACATAACGACATCACATGGCACTTATCCATGGTGAAGCACTATGGCCACTGGGACCAATATAACCATTTGACCGACCCCCCAAATGGGTAGAAAGGAATTTATGGTTTTCCACCAAACCGTTGGACTGCACCATAATGGATAGAACATATTTAATGAAGGATTTTCGACCGTTGCAAGAAATCCGTTTCCAAGTTATTTATTTATCCCATCACGCCATGCACTGAGAACACTTTTGCTAACCATGAATCTGATATTGCAGACTTGTTGATTTAAAATAGTGATCATTTTGCTACTGCATTCTATCCTATTGCAGTGTCTAAGTTACTCCTTGAGCCCAAATATTTCCAACCCCGAGCATGTATGTTGGACGAGTTCAGTGCTACAGAGAGGGTTTTCAAAGAAGTTCTAATCGATCTCATGAATGAAAGAGTCATGTCGATGTCTACAGGTGTACAAGCATCATCGACGAGAGGAATGTAAGCCTCTTCGTTGACTTCTCATGGATCGGGTCCATCCCGACCATCAGTAGAGAAGAGAACCAAGTATAAATATGACCTAGGAAACATGAAGTTGATTCCATCCATATTGCCTGATTACATCCCACCTCTGGATGGTGCAGTGAATCGTGATAGTGTGCCAAGAGACTTTGAGTACACTATGGTCATTGCATACCTCCCAAAGGGGATACACGTAGTTCTAGTAGAGTAGGACAAGATCATAGTTTTGAAGTTCAGTGACTTCAACATCGAATATTGAAAGATCTATGGTATGCTCACCCCATACAATTACCTAACTAGAACTAGAGGGAAGAGGCCCCAACCTGTACAAAATAAGGCTTACCAATTGTTCACAGAGGTCAAAGTCTGAGGAGGAGAACTGGAGTAGGTTGTCACGACAATTGAACAATGCCTAGAGGGACATGTGAACAAGGTAGTCATCCAAGAGTTCGTTACACAAGAGGTCATGGCACAATAGCAAGTCGAAGCAACTTGAGCCAAGATCGAGGCTTTCAAAGGAAAATTATCCAGACCAGAGTGACTTGGGATGAGTCACAGGAGAGTGTTGAGGGCATGTTGGCCCTTGACCAATTTTTGGGAGATCCTTGGTCAAGTTTGACCTATTTTTGGACTTCGACAGCCCGTCGAAGGAGGAGCACAAGATGAAGCAAAGATCACGGGATCTTGGCCCCTTTTTTGGATTTGGGATTATGTAACGGGTATGGGATGTCATCCCATGGGTTTACCCATGTTTAGCCCTATTTTTTTAAGTATAAATAGATGCTAATGCGATGTAGTGAGGATGTAGAAGAGTTACGAATGGCTAAGTGCTAGATATATGTGATTTAAGGATTTTAAGTGCTATGTGCATACTGTGTGAGACTTGCAGAGCTAAGTGAAAGTCATTGTAAGAGGTTGTGGAAGGCTGTGTGCTTAGATATACTCGGGGAAGGAGGATATAGCGAGCTACGCAGATCTCCTGTCATATGTGGAGTAGGGTTTTGAGGCTCTGTGCATGTAACCTATTGAAGAAGCTAATAAAGAAGAAGAGTTGTTGGGAGTAGCCCTAGGGTGGGGGTGAACCACGTATATGTTGTGTTTCTATGCTTTGTGTGATGTCTTGATGTGTTATGTATTTACTTTCTAAGTTCTTTGATATAGATAGATAGATATGTTTATGCTTTGTGATAATGATGTATATGGATGTTAGATATGACCTATGTGAATGTTCTTAGTGCTTGAATCTGCTATATCTAATCGACCTCTATATGATAAGTGCTTAGATACATCAGATATGAATGAATGATGTGATGCTCTATTTTACCTGTGGAGTATATAGTGGTTAAATATTGATGAACTGTCGGTGCTAAGGTGCTCTGTTAAGTATTACAATCATAGATCTATGTCCCATCTAACGTTGCAGACACTTGAGTCCTACAACCACCCTTGCCTCTACCTCTGGTGACACTTCATATGCTTCCCAGGTGTTTCCTAAAGGGTCGGTAGTTAGGGCTTTGTTGGTGCGTTGTTGTAGCGTTGAACCCTGGGTCTTTCCCTATGAAAACAGGTCCAATGTGTCCAATGTGTCCCAAAAAAGTAGAAACAAACAGTATCTCAGGAAAATGGGTTCCTTCATTGGTAGTTTCAAGAACTGATTCCATAGACACAGACTCAACCCTAAAGGATTTCTAGGTAAAAAAAATAGCACATGCTAAAAATATAGGAAGCAAACCAAACAAATAAACCTTTTAAGAGTGAACACACTAGTTGGTGATGAAATCCAACATCACAGGATCAATATGGAAAAGGGGTTGAGATAGAGTGGGTGGATCAATTACATTGGCGAATTGCTTAATGGACTTACACCTTGGTGAAATTTCCCTCATCGTCTATCCATGGGTTACCCTCCAAGGAGACCGGGTGAGTTTGACCAACATCTGACCTAGGTATAGCAAAGAATCCCCTTCACAGTTAGCCTCCAGGAGGGTACAGTCGACAATTGAGATTGAACGTATGGGAAGGATATCAAGTCTGAAATTCTTCTAGAGTCAAAAATTTTTGTTATGAAATGTTCCACCTACGGACAAATGAAACTTGCCCTAGATTACTAGACCCCTATACCAAGACAGAAATAGTAAAAGTGGACACTAACATCCATTTAAACTTATCTTAACCAATCATAATGAGAAGGAGTGTTGGCCCTCGACCAAGTTTTGAGGAAACATTGGTCAGGTTTGACCACTTTTGGGACTTTGACACAGCAGTCGAAGATCTAGTGCCCAGGCGGAGCTGAGATCACAAGATTTCACTTATTTTTCGGGCTTGTGGACCCAGCCTGGGGTTCATTAGGGTTTATTTAATGGGTTACAGGATGTCAGCCCATGGGTTTACCAATGATTAGGCCTTTTTGTAAATGTATAAATATGTAAGGGTGTAATGTAGAAGTAGGAAGTGGCTAAGTGAAAGAGATGTAAGTAGCTATGTGCTAAGTTAGTAGCTAAGTGCAAGAGGCAAGTAGTTTTGAGTTGCTTTGTGCAAAAAAACATGTATGTAAGGCTCTGTTCTTGATAGAGGAGTTGGCTCTGTGCCTTGACTTGATTTTAGGGAAGGTGGATCTGGTGCACAATGTGTAGATCACTTGTCCAATGCGAAGCTTGGCTTTGTGACTTATTTCAAAAGAGAAGACAAATGTAAGAGATTGAAGACAACTAATAAAGAAGAAGAAGATGTTCGTGGACATAGCCCCGCACTGGGGTGAACCACGTATATCCTGTGTTGATGGTTTTCTTTGTGCTATGATTATGTTGTAGATCTTCTTAGTGCATTGATTATAATGAATGATAAATAGATCTATGAATGCTTAGTTCTTTGTCTATGTTGAATATGTTATATATAACTTTTGATGCTAAGTGTGAAGTGTATGTTATATTTATTACTGCATCAAATTGTACTTAGGGTTTGATATGCGATGTGAATAAAGATAATAAATTAATAGGTGTTGTCCCTAAGTACTCTACGAGGTGTTATAATCACATATTTGTGTCCCAGCTTGGTTACAGACACTTGAGTTCTGTAACCCCCCTTGCCTCTACCTTCAGTGAGACTGCATCTTCTTCACAGGTGTTTCTAAAAGGGCCAGTAGTTAGGGATTTGTTGGTGCATTGTTAAAGCGTTGAACCCTGGGTCTACCCCTGTGGCAACAAATGGTTCCATTTTCGAGACCTGAAACTATGATTGCTGGGAACTGAAGTAAAGAAAAGGAAATATTTGTGCATAGATCTACTATTGTAGTACACAGTACTCTACTTGACTTGTGAATCTCTGTGCTAAGAAAGAAACCTGATATGAAGACAAAGAGGTAAGATTTTGAAGGAGGTAAATGTTTGTGTTTTGATAAGGGTAAGATAAGTGGAAATTTGTGTTTCGAAAACATGAATCTAGGTATGCTTGATAGACTCTGTCCTAGTCTGAAAGCTAGGGTATAGTTAGAAATAGAGAAATATATGTTATTCCTATGCATAGAAAGAATTTTTGGACTAATAAGTGGATGCAGGAACCTAGAAAGACTTTTTGCAGATTGCAGGTCCAACACTGTGACCCAAGTTCCCAGTACAGGGGAAGTTGGGGAACTTAGAAGAGAAAGAGAGGATTGACATTATGTTATAACTACAGAAGACCGAGACATCTTGCTAAGGAATGCCCTAGTATAGGTCCTATTTGTCTTTGTTGTAAAATTGTTGATCATAAAGTTGAGGATTTCCCCAGGATGATTGCTAAAGTAGAACAGATGAACATGAGTCAAGAGAATAAGAGCATGTTATAATATCAGAAAGAGAAAGAATCAAAGGAAGTTCAAACTACATTAGAATAATTGAAATAATTGATGAATGATCACAATGATATTAGTTTGCCAGAGATCTTGAAAGAAAAACAGTGCATAAGTACAAGAATAGGAGACTTCGACACAGACTGTGTCTTGAATGAGGAAACACAAGTGAATATTATGCTAGAAATCACTTGGGAAATTTTAGGAAAACCCACTGTGGTACCTTCACTAGGAAGGATAGGCTTATTCAAAGGAAAGATGATAACCTTGTGTGGAAGAGTTACTAATGTACCTGTTATCATGAATGGAACATAGACTCCAGAAGAACTTGAATTTATTAGGTTTGTTGAGAAAAATGCCCCTTTTCCACTTGTGTTAGGAATGACTTGGATCGAGAAGGATCAAATCAGAAGGAAAGTAGAGGAAGAATCTACAGAAAATAAAAATAAAGAACTAATGGATTTCATAGCTAGAAGAATAGATCGACTGGTGGAAGAACGAGAAGTTGAGTCAAAGAAAAAAATGCAAGAGAAATAGCTATCAAGTTTGAAAGAACACAAGCATATTTTAAGGACCTATCCATGCAAGAAAGAAGAATGTCCACCATGGAGTTAATAAGAGAAGAGGTATTACATTTGAACCCTTTAAAAGCTCATAAGCAATGTGGAGCTACTACACTAAGAGAATATATGAATAAGAATAGAAAGAGGAACCCAGAGACTCACATCATAGGAATTAAGGCAAGGAAGCTCAGTAAGAAGAATGTCGAGTTAGAAAAACTACAAGAAGTTACAAAGAAGAATACGTAGGAGGTAGGCTTGCAAGCTCTAAACCTCGTTGGAACAACAGAACCACGTTGAATGGGACTTCGTCGTGGCAAAGACATATGACCGTTGGAGGAACCCCCACCATTAGAATGATGCTCCAAATGGTTAGGAAACACATTTATGGGTGAGTAGACCATGTTTGGGACGTTGAGACCATGCCATAAAAGACCGATTCGTATTGATTGAGGAATTCCTTCTCGTTGGAGGAATCTATTACGACACTTGCTTATTTAACCCATCAGACGTTGTGTCGGGACCACTTTTTACTACCTGTGATTTTCTGAGCTAACAGAGAAGTGATTTTTTTTGTTTAGTTGTGCTATCAGACCTCACCATATGTTGTTTACCCCGCTATCCATTTACCTACCCTGACTTATTTGTTAACAACGAGATTTTCGACCGAGCGCACCGAGATAGAGAAATCCATCAAAGAGGTTCTGAATAATTTTATGGCTAATAAATCTATGTCTGAGAGAGTACATGCATCATCGACTAGGAGACTCCAGGCGTCCCCCTCGACCCAACGTTGCTCAAAACGTGTCGACCCTACTACTAAGAAGGGAAGTAATCATCGTGATGATCTGGTTAATGTGAAGCATATCCCGTCGATCTTACCTGATTACATCCCACCTTTGGCTGGTGTGGTTAATCACGACAACATTCCATAGGAATTTGAGCATACATTGATCATTGCATACATCCCGAAGGGGATACGCATAGAAGGAAGCCAATTGGGATATGTTCGAGCCTTGAAGAACAGTGATTTCAATCTTGGGGACAGAAAGAACTACACGATACTCGCACCCCACAAATATCTGATGAAGACTACTGGGAAGAAGCCTCACATAGTCTCCCAACCATGGATTAAGGAGCTCGCGTAGTCCACGATACTCAACGTGATGAAGATCCCTCACTTTGGATGACATCAAGAGGTCAACACTTGCATTAAACTCCTCTTGTTGTTCTATCATGGACGATACCTATGGCTCGACAGGTGCATCAATGTGGATCTAACATTGATCCACTTGATCATAGGACTAAACATGTAGGGCCCTGGCCGTCAGTAGTTCTACCCAGGGAAGGCCTTAGATTTCTCCCTGGCACAACATATAAAGGAGGCATACGACGAAGTTGTGAAGGGAAAGAAAGGCTACAAGGTATCCTCCATCCAAGATGGTGCAGTGCGCCAAGCTTGTCAGGTTATAGATGGAAATATGGTCAGAAAGAACTACCCCACGCAGGTCATCGGGTTCATGGTGGACCTCGTAGGAAAGTGCATGGAGGGGATACAAATGAATTCGGAGACCTACCTTGTCAATGAGCTCGAGAAATACTTCCACGAATCGCAGGACCATGTATATGAGTTCCATTTTAGCTGATTGCTAGTGTTGATCGCATTTGTCGCTTGGAAAATGTTGGAAGGAGCATCCTTCCCAGAGATAGAACCATCAGATCCATTGGCCATGAAGTTCTCGACCCTATGGTACACAAATGATTTGTCAAAGTAGTGGCAGTCGAACCCAATATTCCACTCCTATTATCAGCAGCTGAAGGTTTCTATTGAGTCGTTCCCACGCATGACTCCACGAACACTGCACTAGTATAGACCGATGGCTAAGTTCTGTGCAAATCAACATTTCATTTATATCACTGTGGACAGTGATGAGAGAAAGGAGAAATTACAGTCTTACTATAATCTGACCGACGAAGATATGGAGGAGATCACCAAGGACTGGTCGATAGTAATCCTTGTAATGGTTTATGATGAAAAACTCTCTGACCCTGACATCACCAGAGGCCCCTTGGTCACTCAGGTTGAGCATGTCAGATAGACCAACGTGAACAAGAAGAAGAAGGAGGAAGTTCAAAACACAAAAACTAATGAGGAGGAAAATGCATCAGAAGAAAGTAGACCTGAATCACCTACAAGAAGAGGAGGAGGAGATGAAGTAAATCAAGAAGGAAGAGGGGAATAAGGATAAAATAAAGGAGAAGGAGAGGCTACACTGCCAAAGGACCCCCCTACCAAGGCAGAAACATCAAAGAAGAGGAAGGTTTCCCCGCAAAAACCTTGAGGAAGAAAGAAGACCCATGCCCACCATGAGTAAATGAAGGATATGATTGAGGATATGGCTCCTTAAGGTTGGGATCTGATCTTAATATGAAGCCATATCATAGAGTTTGAACACAACCAACCTCATCCCAAGAGAGTTGGCCAATAGAATAAGTTGGAGGATCCCCCTTTTCCCTCTAACAAGACTGGTGCTCCCCTTTAGTTGCAAATAGAGAACCATCTTATAAAGTGGAACTCCCCTAACATGGAAAGGGGGGAACCATTCCATGAAGTGTCCCTCCCTCATCATGGCCAAGGGGGCGCCACCCTTCATAAATGCCCAAACAATGGTCGATTTTTCCAAGAAAAAGGTGTGTTTGACCTTGAAATGATGGGTTTCTTCCTCCAATATGAATTAGAGGTCATGGAGAATGTCTTTCATGGTGGCAATGGGTTGTGACACTCGAAAAATTGAATGAAAGACTAGTTAAGTTGCATATGATACTTGTGATAGTGCATGCGACACTTAAACATGTACATACGTCACTTTGCGACACTTAGGGTGAGAAAATCAATTGTGACATTTTGATGTGTAACACTCTCTCCCTATTTTCTAGGGCATTGTCCCAATGAGCCTCATTTTTTCCTATTTTTTATCATTTAATGGGCCTCCCTTTTTGCCTCCTATTTCCTAGCACATTGTTTCCTTTTTCTTACATTATTCCCTATTTCCTAGTGCTAACTTCATTAACCCATGCACATTACTCCTCCTTCTTATGTGTTAAAACCTCACCACTCCATCACTCACAGTTTACTTCTTATTTAACTCATAGCCCCTATTAATTCATTCACTATTCCCTCATGTCTTATCATCTTCCACTTAAATTTACTCACTTTAAATCCACCTTAGTCATTGTTAAGTTCCAAATATCTACATATACAAAATATCCACAATAGATCAAAAGAACAATATAGAAAATCCAACTTTATTATTATAGAAACCATTACGGTAGGGAAACACCATACAATATATCCTATTATGGCAGAGATTCACTCATGTTCACTTTCATCTTCAAAGGGGAAACCTCCTAATGAGCTACTGCTCCAAATACAATACTTCTCAGCTTGTCCATTACATTGCTTGAACCCCTTTATATAGTGCTACTAACCATCTAAGAACATTCTAGAGGAGGAACCTTCTAGAAGCAGAACCTTCTAATAAGTCCTCTTACATTTATTGCATTCACACTAGGCCTTATTTATTAAAAGTGTCATTTATACATAACAATACTCATCTACTAGTATTCCCCTTGGGTACCTCGCTAGGTACCCCATATTATTCTCCTAGCTACACTACATTCCATCCCCATTATGAAAGTGTTGTCCTCAACACTTCTTATGAGGGAGTACAACCATATACGAGGGTCCCATGGATAACTTTGGATCATGATGTTGAAGTAGGATGGAGAACTAAGGTCCCATGTAGAATTTCTAGCCACCATGTTGAATTATTCCAAATGCCACTGTAAACCAGGGTCCCATGTCCACGTTCTCATGTGAACACCATGTTGAAGATATCAAAACTCAGTAGCCAACTAAAAATCATGCTCCCAAGATCGAAATTGGTAATGTGGATCAAAATATGTAGAGGCAACCAAAAAACCATCCATGAGTACTAGAGAAGAATAAAACTGAAGAAAAGTATGCATATAAGGCTCTTGTCTTCTCTCTAGGACGTGCTCAACAGAAGGTGGAGTAGAGTCTTCAAATAGAATATAAATGTGTTTGTCATCCCGGAAATAACAACTATCCATATACCAATCATCAAAATCATCCTCGTAATCATACCAAGAATATATTTCTTGAGTATATTCTTTTGTGATGTGATTGTACATGGTATTCATAATATATCTTTCCTGAATATTTTGTTTTGCAAATTTGAACTCTTGAAATGTTGTCTTGATGAATTTCATCGTCCGTTGAATATCCCATAGAATTTCTTTGAGGATTTGAATATCCACTGGAAACACCACATATAACGTACCAAAAGAAATCTCTTAAAATCCTCTATCCAATAGCATTGACCTGGTAGAAATCTAAGCACCCCGAATAAAGTTATGAGCTATGCGATCCTATTGTCGTCACAAAAAACCCTAAAAATGGTCGATTTTAAATCAACAATATCTTCACTTTCGGAGCTATGATTCAAATGAATTACTTTTTAAATGGGACACTTTTTCAAGAGGAACTCATATATGTAATTTTATTGGGCAAATTTGGTATCAATTGCTACAAAAATTGGAAAAATCATATGACTTTCTATGGAAAAACCTTGAAAATTTGCAGATTTTAAAATGTTGATAACTTCAGTTCCCGGACTCTATTTTGGATGATTTTTTTTTTGAAATAGATTGTTTCGCCAAGAGGAACTCATATATACAACCAATTTCTAAAAAAAATTCATATAAATATACATGACTTTTTTGTAGTGTCATGGTCTTCTTTTTTCTTCGTAAAAATATGCAAAATGGGAAAAAATATTTCTTTTTTGTGGTCAAAGAAAGTTCTCTAATACCACTTGCTAAGCTAAAAAGATATGCAAATAAAAAATATCCACAATAGATTCAAAGATAAATATAAAAAATCCCACTTTATTATTATAGAAACCCTTAGGATAGGGAAACACCCTACAATACATCCTATTATAGAAGGGATCCACTCCTGTTCACTTGCCTCTTCGATGGGACAACTTCCTAACGTGCTATCACTCCAAATAAAATATTTCTCAACTCTCCCATTACATTTCTTGAACCCCTTTATGTAATGATACCAACCACCTAAGAACATTCTAGAGGAGGAACCTTGTAGTAATTCCTCTTACATTTATTGCATTCACACTAGGACTTATTTACTAAAAGTGGCATTTATACAAAATGTTATCACACAAGTTGTAGGTTGGTAAAATCCCAACCCAAACACCAAAATGGAAACAACTAAGGGACACTATACCCAATGTCACCTCGATATAGGTCTCGCACTTCGAGGGTGACTAGGTCACTCTAGGGAGGTGATCCAAGTGACCTTGGGGGGATTGATATGGATGGAAGGGAAAGAAGAGAAGTATCCCCTAAAGGTAAATGATGGAAGAGGAAATATGTCTTTGATGAATCTTCTTTGGCTTCCTGCAAAGGGTGTTTGTACCTGCCCAAGACATAAGAAAATCCACACTTGCATATAGTAATGTTAGGTGGACAAGAAATTTAAGCTTGATGTCCCTAATTGCAACAATAATCAATGATATATAATCACATAAAACATAATAAGGGCTTCAATATAAGTGCTAAAACTCTAATTGAATAAGTACGAGACAAGCTAGTAAAAACTAGTTTAACTCAACAATGATAGAACAAGACTTTAGCACAAAACACAAGGCTTTCATAAAAAGATAACTGCAATTATATTCAGGGATGATTTTAAGGATGGACATTTATTTTAAAATATAGAAACCTTGGCGAATCTTACTAATCCTTCATATGCCAACTATAAATGTTTGGCGATATTTTTGTAA
Organism: Picea engelmannii; assembly: GCA_009831015.1. Lineage (NCBI taxonomy): Eukaryota > Viridiplantae > Streptophyta > Pinopsida > Pinales > Pinaceae > Picea > Picea engelmannii. Next base: position 533,361 of record ML782529.1, on the reverse strand, counting down.
AAATATTCAAATTTCTAAGGATTTTATATATCTTTTATAAACTTTTGGCGATTTTTAAGGTAAAATAATTTTATCCTATAGAATTTGTGCGAATCATTTTTAAAATAGCGAATCTCGTTTTTTCAAAAAACATGGAAAATTAGCCCATGAGAGAAATTTAGCCCCTAAAATCATCTATGATTATATTTATCAGCCTTATGGATGTAATAAATGTATTATTACAACAATACATTTAACCAATAAAACTTGCTAAAAACGTTCCAAAATATGTGTCATACTTAGTAGATTATGTGGGCCGATTTTAGGCAATTTTCAACGATTAAATTAGGAGTTATTGAAGAGTTTGGTTAGGGTTTTTTGCAGCCCTAATGGCTGTAGGTTAAATTTGTAATAACATCAAGAAATAATTGGATAAATTAAATGCCCTAGTGGATCAAGCAAGCATTTATAGCATAGATTTGATTCCACTAGGAATAACTTCAAAATCATGAAATTTCACGTTCCCAAAGCAACAATTTCATATCTCCAATGCAACAAGTGATGACTATTTCCTTTAATGATTGGGTTAATGGAGTCAAGAAAATAAAGAGATAAATGTAATACCTCCTTGGGGGTGTAAATCATCTTACTCCCCAAGGCAAGTATCTCTAGCTAGGGTTTATACTAAGAGAGTGTATGCACTTCTACTTATCTTAGTAAACCCTTATTAAATCAACAATAATTAAGCATAAAATGATGGAGGCTAAGGTGGTGGTGTATGCCCTTATAATTCCTACCTATATCTAGAAAAATAACTTTGTCTTGAATAACAAATGAGAGCACAAAGTAAAATCCTTACCAATTCAAGGGAAAATGCTAAGAGAAACCACCACAATAGCAAAAGAAGATCCTTCCAAAGCTAGTGCATCACTTCCACCAACCATTAACCAATAAATATATCCATACAAAAGAGAATAAAAGAGAAAATAGCCAAATATATAGAAAAATTATGTCCAAGTATCATCTCACAAGAGGGAGAGTTATGATTTAAAATGAGATCTTATGATCTCTATTTATACAAAATGTCACTAACACAGTTTGTCCACATAATTTTAGGGTAAACCAAAAGATTAGAGGTCACAAACCATAATATTTCCCCTTTACACAAATAATATTAAACAATTCATCTTTAAATTCATTTTTTACAGAAAAGAAAACCCTAAAACAAGAAGATGTCACCCCTTTAGGGGACATTTTGACACTAGGAGCAAGTTGTTGGAGTTGTAGGTGCATAGTTAGGCTTCCAAAAGACACATGTCAATCATCTAGGCCATATCCTCATGGTCAAGGCATTATTTCCCTAAAAAATACCATGTGTCAATGAGCCATGTCTTCACCACCAAACCCTATCCCTTCTATGTGATCCCAAGTGTCCAAATGTGGCGTTTTGCCTCTCCTAGGAAAATTGTTTGGCATGTAAGGGCTAGGTCTCGTTGTCCATAAAATATTTTATGCCTCTAAAGGTATGTATTTCTCATCCTGAATGCAGGCCCTTGGCATCCAACCTATGGGCTTCAAGCCCCATGGAAGCCGAAGCTAGGCTTGTTCCTACAAAATTGTCCACCAACTAGGTCCTGCAAAGACAAATAAGCACACTCTCCAAGGATATCAAGTCAAAATATCATGATGAGTAAATCAAATCAATATATGAGCCACCTAAGCATGTCATCAAATATTACCCTATCAAACAAGTAAGTTCTCAAAGACATTAAGCAATTTTCCAAGCTTGGATATGGGAGGGTTGACGAGGTGTCCTATTGGGTAGATCTTTCCCTAGATCAAGGAGTGTTTACCAAGTGATCCCTCTCTAATCCATGTGAAGTATATGAAGTGGTTAAGGGTCAAGACTCAATTGGCATGTGATTCATGACATACAAGGGGTTGCCGTGTCTCATTAATGGGTGCCTTTGTAGAGGGTGTGTGGCACCTTCGTTTTCTATGCACTTTTTCCAAGCCCATTCTCTTGCCATTATTTGTTTCTTTCATGTTTTGAGGATGGGTTGAAGGTCACTGCCTTGGAATAGTTTCCAGATAATGAAAGTGTCACTCACAAATACCTTGCGGAAATGAAAAGGTTGGCTCGTGATGAGACTCCCCCTCTCTCATCCATGCAACTGAGATCCATTAACTTGGCTTGGTGACCAGATGATGGAAATTCCATACCACTAAATACCCATGATCATGATAGGTCGTATCATGATGAGACCTCATATCCTCCAACTAACCCTTTAAGAATTAATAATCATCTATTCTTGTGGGTCCCCCTTTTCTTATAGAGAAGTGTTTCACTTCTTTCTCAAGGAATCATTGGGTGAATCATTTGGAAGGTTTAGATATAGGTTGTTATATTTTTAACCAACATCAATCCCTCTGGGCCTTCATCCCCTTCTTCCCAAAGAATGAGGGACAACCCCTTCTTAGGTCAATGCACCCTAAAATCCAAAGAGATAATGAAATGGGGGGTTCTAGTGATGGAAAGTGGTAAGTATGGTTGGGAATGATATGATGGATTTTCAAGGGAGTTCCTAGTAGCAAACCTATTCTCGAGGAAGACCACTTACTAGGGCATAATGTCAACTACCAAGGTGAAATGGGGAAAAATGCATAATGTCCAAGCAGATATCATGAAATCTAAAGCAGCCTAAGATACAACATACTCAAAATTCCTCAAATATTGAAATGACACTCACCATAATACCTGACTTGTACCTCATGGATCAAGGCCCAGTGCCTCACAGAAGCTAGCTGAAATGGTGGATACCATCTGAAAATATTGACCTATGTGGCGGCGAGAGGGGTCTCCCTCTGTGCAAGTAGATAATGTTGGTCATGTAGTCTCTCAACACTCCATATCTGCAACCTAAGGGCCTTGAGACGCAATCTCCTAAATTATCCCACAAAATGGGGATAACACAAAACAATACTTATCTACTATTATTCCCCTTGGGTACCTCCCTCAGTACCCCATATTATTCCCCTAGATACACTACACTCATATGCATTCTCCCTAGTTAATGTGCATGGATTTCTCTATTATCCCCACATGCATATCCAATTTATATGTGCACCTTATCACTCCCTTTCCCACTCATGTGCATGTATTTCGATCTCCTTTTCTTCAATGTGTGTGCATGTCCATCTCTCCTATTTCAAGCTTACACACTCCACTTAACCTCCTATATCATGTGCCCACTTAAATTTATATGATTCACCTCCAATTATTATCTCACTTATGTGCCTCATGGGGATATATAATTGAGGTTCCTCCTCATTGTTACATGTTGGATATTTTTTAGTAGAAACATACAACACACACACACACACACACACACACACACACACACACACACATTCTTCTATACTCTAGCTTCTAGTTCTTTGTGTGGAGATATCCACTCTACCAATTCTTGTTTTTTTTTTGTGTGCAATCATCCATTTGGCAAGACATTAATAAATAATTGTTGTGCTCATACCAAGATTTTTTTTATTGTCGGAATTGTGTTTAAATTTATGCATCAATTATAAGTTTTCAACCTCTTATTGTGGTTAAATTTGACCTTTTAACTACAATTTCTATCTCTCTTTCTATCCATATTTCTAATGCTAACAATGCAAGGATTCTATAAAGAGAAGTTATTATCATTTTTACTAACATATTGAGTGGTTTCACACATTGTCCAAGACACTTTTGATTGTTATTTTATGTGTTTTATTGCATAAAATCATACTTAAAACCAAAAACAAGGAACTTACAGAAAAGCCCCTAAGTTTGGCATGCACCAGCCCAAATGGAGAGGAGGTTTTCCAATGACACTTAGGAAATCCTCTCCTACAATTAGCATCCTTTTCATAGTTGATTTATTTTTATATCATATCTTATTTGAGAGTGAAAAAGTGTGCAAACAAGTGGTTGGATCAGGAATAGTTTTAGGTCATGGTTAGAAGGGAATGGAAGAATTTTAATAATAGCATTGGGGTTTCTACTACTAGACAATTTACAAAAAAAAATAAAATTTGTTAAAGGGAATGTTGTAGTTTAGGTTGTGGAGAACTTCAACAATAGATATATGCTCCTTAAAGAGACTAAGTTGGGGATTGATGAGTTGTATATATTCAATGCAAGTAGTGTGTTTAGCAGATATGAGCTCCATGGAATTAAGGACTTAGAATCCAAAAAGAATAAATTGTTGAAAGATAGAGAAAATAACTAGAGGATGAAGATTCAAGACACTTGGTTGGAACTTGGTGATGAGAAAACAAAAAACAAATTCACCAATTTTCCAACTTTTGGAAAATATATAACACAACCTGGGAGGATGGAGAAAGTGGAAGGTGATGTTGTTTGAAATTTTAAAATTTAGTGGATTTTGGGGTGCAACACTTTGAGTTAATTTATAAGGATACTTTGGTATATAATATTGTTGAGATAGTCAAAGTAGCCTCTTATTTTCCTTAGTTGATGTAATATTCTAGATATAAAAAGTGTGCAGAACAAAAATAAATAGCTAGAAATGGCAGATGAACAACAATATAACCAGAACAACACGACAATAATACCAAAATGATACCAGAATAATACTAGAAAGAACACTTTGATTACTGAGAGAAATGTTCACTTGCCTCTTCGAGGGGGAAACCTCCAGTAGAGCATAGCTCTATTACAATAATATCAAATACAAATGTTCTCATACCCTCAACTCCTATTTATACTAAATAAGTCTATCAAAAGAACCATCTAGAGGAAGATCCTTATAGAAGTGGAAGCTTCTATTAGGTATTCTTACATTGGACTTATTCTTCCTTATTGTTAGGCCTATTAATATTGAATTTTATTCCATGGAAATATATTATTCTACCTACGTGAGGGGTTAGGTCCCTAACATGTCCCCCCCCCTTAAAAACATCCCTGTCCTCAAGGCTTGATATGGGGAAATTGTTGCAAAATGGTAGCGGGTTCCCAAGTGGAATATGTTGGAGTTGTATCTGTCCATTGTACTAACACTTTCTTGATGGTTCGCTGACGCAGACGACGCTCAAACTAGTCCAAAACTACTTGTGGTTGTAGCCAAATGGAGCCTTCTTTGTCTAACTCGGGAATGTTGTTTTGAGTTTGGAACTTAGTTCCAATCACCTTGTTTAAGTAAGAAACATGAAAAATAGGATGGATCTTAAAATGAATGGGAAAAGCTAACTAATAGGCCACCTATCCCACATGCTTGAGAATGGTATAAGGACCATAAAATTTGGGCGCCAGTTTCTGACAATGGTCAGCCTTGAGAGAATTTTTCTTGTAGGGTTGCAGTCAAAGAAACACTTAATCTCTTTCTGCAAATTGACATTCAGAGAGACCTTGATCTTCTTGCTTCTTCATGCGATTCTTTTCCATGACTAAATTCTCTTTGAGGGTATGAAGAATAACCTCTCGAACTGTAAGCGTTTGGTCAACCACCTAGACCTTTGAGACACTTGGAAAATATGAGAGAACTGAAGGTGGATTTTGTCCATATACCGCTTCAAAAGGATTCATGTGGGTATATGTATGGTACGAAGTGTTGTACCACCATTCAACTAGCGGTAACCATTGAGCGTACTAATGTTTCATTTCCGATGGAAAACACCTCTAATATCTTTCCAAACACTTGTTGACAATTTCAGCTTGACCATTAGTCTGGGGATGATAAGTTGTGCTGAGATGCAATTGGGTTCCTTGTAGCTTGAACGGTTCTTGCCAAAAATTGATGGTGAAATTTGGGTCATAATCAGAGACAATAGAATGCAGCATGCCATGAAGCTTGAAGACCTGATCCATGAAAAGTTGACCGATAGTGGATGTTTTAAATGGGTGTTGAAGAGCACAGAAATGAGCATACTTGGAAAGATGATAAAATACCACCATGATGACTGATTTATTTCCCGATTTAGGTAAGTCGACAATAAAATCCATAGAGATATCCTGCCAAATAATAGGTGGAATCGGAAGGGGTTGTAGTGTGCCAGGAGATTTGACTATTAATTTATAAAGATACTTTGGTATCTAATATTGTTGAGATAGTCAAGGTAGCCTCTTATTTTCCTTAGTTGATGTAATATTCCAGATATAAAAAGTGTGCAGAATAGAAATAAATAGCTAGAAATCGCAGATGAACAACAATATAACCAGAACAACACCACAATAATACCAAAATGATACCAGAATAATACTAAAAATAACACTTTGATTACTGATAAGAATGTTCACTTGCCTCTTCGAGGTGGAAACCTCCAGCAGAGCATAGCTCTATTACAATAATATCCAAGACAAAATTTATCATACCCTCGACTCCTATTTATACTAAATAAGTCTATCAAAAGAACCATCTAGAAGTAGATCCTTCTAGAAGTGGAATCTTCTATTAGTTATTCTTACATTGGACTTATTCTTCCTTATTTCTATGCCTTATTAATATTGACCTTTATTACATGGAAATATAGTATTCTACCTATGTGAGGGGTAGGTCCCTAACATGTCCTCCCGCTTAAAAACATCCTTGTCCTCAAGGCTTGAGATGGGGAAATTACTGCAGAATGGTAGAGGGTTCACAAGTGGCATATGTTGGAGTTGTATCTTTCCACTGTACTAACACTTCCTTGATGGTTCGCTGATGCAAACGATGCTCACATTGGTCCAAAAATACTTGTGGTTGTATCCAAATGGAGCCTTCTTCATCCAACTCGGGAAGGTTCGTTTGAGTTTGGCACTTAGTTCCAATCACCTTGTTTAAGAAGGAAACATAAAAAATAGGATGGATCTTAGAATGACTGGGAAAAGCTAACTGATAGGCCACCTGTCCCACATGCTTCAGAATGGTGTAAGGACCATAAAATTTGGGCGCCAGTTTCTAACAATGGTCAGCCTTGAGGGAATTTTTCTTGTAGGGTTTTAGTCAAAGAAACACCTGATATCCTTCTGCAAGTTGACGTTCAAAGTGACCTTGATGTTCTTGTTGCTTCATGCGATTCTGATCCATGACCAAATTCTCTTTGAGTGTATGAAGAATAACCTCTCGAACTATAAGGGTTTGGTCGACCACCTAGACCTTTGAGACACCTAGAAAATATGAGAGAAATGAAGGTGGATTTTGTCCATATACCTCTTCAAAAGGAGTCATGCAGGTATATGTATGGTACGAAGTGTTGTACCACCATTCAACTAGTGGTAACCATTGAGCCTACTAATTTTTTATTTCCGATGGAAAACACCTCTAATATATTTCCAAACACTTGTTGACAATTTCAGTTTGACCATCAGTCTGGGGATGATAAGTTATGCTGAGATGCAATTGGGTTCCTTGTAGCTTGAACAGTTCTTGCCAAAAATTGTTGGTGAAAGTCGGGTCATGGTTAGAGACAATAGAATGCGGCATGCCATGAAGCTTGAATACCTGATCCACGAAAAGTTGAGCGATAGTGGATGTTGTAAATGGGTGTTGAAGAGCACAGAAATGAGCATACTTGGAAAGATGATTAATTGCCACCATGATGACTAATTTACTTCCCGATTTAGGTAAGCCTACAATAAAATCCATAGAGATATCCCGCCAAATAATAGGAGGAATCGGAAGAGGTTGTAGTGTGTCAGGAGATTTGACTATTTCTCCCTTATTTATTTGACACACATTGCATTCAGCCACAAAATTACGAACGTCCTGTTTCATACCATCCCAGAAAAAAGAATGTTTGACCCTGTCATAGGTTTTGGTAAACCCATAGTACCCAGCTGTGGGTGTAGCATGAAGCTCAGAAAGTACCGTGGATTTAAGTTTTGACTATTTACTTAAATACAAAAAACCTTTGCATCAAAGTTCATCATTGATCCAAGAGTACCTTGGGGAAAGTGGAGAATTGGACTGCAATTGTTGTATCAGATGTGAACTTTTGGGATCATGTAGCCATTCCTGGCGAATAGCTTGGAGCCAATCTGGTACAATGAAGGAGAGAGAAAAAAGGGACCCTTCATCTTCATATTTTCTAGAAAGTGCATCAAAAACCACTTTGTACTTTCTTTTCTTGTAAATGATCTCATAATCATATCCAAAGAGATTAGTCACCCATTTTTGTTGCTCTGGGGAGGAAAGGAGTTGTTCCAGAAAATACTTGAGGTTTTGATGATTTGTCTTAATTTGCAAGCGTTGCACCAATAGATAAGGGCACCAAAGGTCAACGACATGCATAATAGCCAACATTTCATTTTCGTATATTGATTTTCCCAAATTGTGCTCAAACAATTGTTTTCTATTAAAGGCCAAAGGCCGACCCTCTTTCATAAGAAAAGAACCAATACCTTTCCTAGACGAATCACATTCCAGGACCAAGGTATTTGTGAAAATCGGGAAGGGCCAGGACTGGAGTGGTGCACATGGCCATCTTCAAGGTTTGAAAAGGCTGAGCAGCTGTTGGATTCCAAGTGAAAGAATTTTTTTTAAGGAGTGCAGTGAGAGGTGTCGAAATCTTTCCATAATTCCTAACAAACTTGCGATAACAACCTATTAAACCTAGAAATCCATGCAAGATTTTGAGATTCTTTCAGTGAGGCCAATCTTGCATAGATTCAATCTTTTTAGGATCTACCCTAATGTTGACCTTGCCAACAAGATGACACAAGTACTCGACTTTAGAGGCACCAAAAGAAATTTAGATTGTTTGAGGAAAATTTGGTGCTGAGAGAGTACTTGGAGAACTCGATCCACATGATAAATATGGGATGTCCAGGTTTTACTATAGATGAGGATATTATCAAAGAAAACTAAGACAAAATGACGGAGAAAAGGATGGAATACATGATTCACAAGGCTTTGGAAAGTGGAGGGAGCATTACACAAGCCAAAGGGCATGACCAAAAACTCATAGTGGCCCTCATGAGTTCTAAATGAAGTCTTAGGAATGTCTACCTCTTTCATACGAATCTGGTGGTAGCTAGAATGAAGATCAAGTTTAACAAAGAATTGGGTGCCACTCAATTCATCCAAGAGGTCATCAATGACAGGAATGAGAAATTTTCCTTAATGGTGAGTTTTTTGAGGGCACAGAAGTTAGGACACATGTGCCAAGAAACTTATTTCTTGAGGACCATGACCACAGGTGAAGAGTAGGGGATCATGCTAGGGTGGATAACACCTGCATTGAGCATGTCTTGAACAATTTTCTCAATTTCATTTTTTTGGGAAAAATGGTGACGATAGGGAAAAATATTGGGAGGAAGGCTTCCTAGGACAAGGGGAATGGAATGATCATGAAAACCATGGGAAGGAGGAATTCCCTAGGGAGTGGAAAAAACAACTTGATGTTTAGAGAGGATGGATTGGAGGTCCTATGACACACAGGGTGTCTCAGTTGCTTGTATGGCATGTAGTTGGGAAATAATTCCAGAATGACCTTTTTGGAGAAGCGTTTCCATGCAATGGGAACTAATGTTCTCCGGGGAACCAATGATGATGACTTGGAACTTATATTGTTGGCCCTCCTGGTTGAATTTTATGGTTAATTCCTTAAAATCCATGATAATGGGACCCAAAGTTTTTAGCCATTATGCACCCAACACAATGTCACAACCACCCATGTCGATAGCAAACATATGAGATTTTAGGTGGTATTCACCAATTTGGAGACACACATTTTCACAACACGCTCCACATTTCATGGACTTGCCATTGGTAATCATGGTTTGAAAATTATTGACTGCATAGATGATCTAAAAATGAAGAAGACTTGTATTCTTGAAAATATTTACAAGATTAAATTCATGTGTTAAAATGAAAATGGATCAATTTTGCAACACAACTTATATAGAAATTACTCATTCAAGATGCATATAAACAGTAGCAATAAACAGTGAACAGAAAACACATAACACAGCAAATGATAAAGGAGTTCACCCCTCTCTTAGGCTACATCTCCTGGTCCAGCTTCCAATGGATCTTTTGTATTATTTTCTCAAAGTGCTCAAATATGTGTTTTACAATGCTCAAAATGCCAAATAGATGGCTCCAATGGCTTCAGAACGTCCAAAAACCCCTAGCTGGGATTTTTCGGCACCTCGTTTGGACAAAAATTGAAGAAGATAGGCTTCCTGGAAGTTCCCCTTCAAACTTGTTGTCTCTGGATTGCCAAAATGCACCCTTTTCCCCCTCAACCTAGCCCCCACGTGCATAAATGTGGAAAAACCCAGCACCGAGTGCAACCACACAACCGGTACAAACTGTAAGACGGTTATGCGCTAGCCCTTAACCGCCAAGGCCCATAGGCACATGGCCACCACATGACCTTGTGCACATATAAAAGGGGCCAAGTCCAATCAAATGACAATGGTTGGGTGCGTTGGTGGTTCTATGCACAATCACATGTGACCGAGCTCATACAAAAAGGGCTATGATTAAAACATGTTGTGCGTCGTGGTCATATTGCAATGTATACGACCGGGGGTTAAAGCTTGAAATGTGTGCACGCAAAGGTTTTAGACCGGTGGCCATATGACATAAACAATACAACCGCGGGCTAGGGCTAAGCCCCAGCCCGACCCCCACGCCAATTTTAAAACATTCAAACTTAAATATAATTCGCACCATATATATAATAAGCAATATGTTATGGTGCGTTGGTTGGTGGACTTTGCAAAGAATTTGCATGCGGGTGGAGGTCACGGGGTCGAGTCCGGTGGACTCCAAATAAATTTTATACAACCAACCAATAACAGGGTGCCACATGGCAGCCCACGACTGGGCCACGTGGCACCAAACCATTGGACAAAATATGCCACGTGTCAGCAGACTATTCGTCCACATCTGCCAACCAATATCTACCACGTCAACTGCCAACTATCCACACTGTTATCTGCCATGTGTCATACAGCCCTACCACATGTCATACGATCTGCCACGTCAGCATCCATACGGACTATACAGTCAGCACATTTTTTTTTGCATGTTGGTCGTTTTGAACAGAACGCGATATCTCTCTCATCTGACGTCCGTTTGAACCCAAATGAGTTGTGTTGGGTTCATGACGATGAGACCTACGCTCCTATTCGATTTGAAGTGATTAGGAGCACTTTGAATTTTGAGCAAAATTTGATCCCCTGGATCACGCCTCCCCATTGGAAAGATTTTGGACCTCCAAAAGACTATTTTTAGTCTATCTGAAGATGAGTGTATAGCTCCCTCACCTTTCCAACCTCAATCCACTTAGATTTGCTAGGATTTGTGCCTTTAAGACCAACTCCAAGATATTCCACATTTCCTTGTTTTGAAGTTCTCATTCTCCTGTCAAGGATTGTGTCTTCATGCAGTTCTGTAAGACATTTTGGGGGAAAATCATCTACAAAAGGAATCTAAACATGCTCTCCTTGATCATCAATCAAAGGAGGCTCATACAATTTCAAATTCTCAACATTAACAACTGCATACATTTGCATATAAGGAGGCAAATCTAAACGAAAGGCATTGTTACCAATCTTGTCAATAATCTTGAAAGGACCATATCGAATTGGTTTCAATTTTTTACCTTCTCCTTTAAGCCTCTCCTTACTAATGTAAAGCCAAACTTCATCTCCAACTTGGAAACTGTGATCAACACGATGCTTTTCATGTCTCGTCTTGTACTTGGCTTGACTCTTTTCCAACTGCGCTTGTACCATTTGATGTATCGACTAAATTTGTTCAATGAACTTTTTTCCCCTATCAATGTCATACTGACCATCAATAGCAATATCCTTCCCAAAGATAAACTCTAAAGGAGATTTGGGAAAATAGCCAAAACATGCTTCAAATGGCGACATTTGAGTTGAAGAGTGCTTAGCTTGATTGTAAGCATGTTGAATGTAGTGTAAATGCTCATCCCAAAGTTTAGGATGCTTGCTGCAATAACCACGAAGAAGATGCACCACTGTTCTATTTACCACTTTTGTCTGACCATCAGTTTGCGGATGAAAAGATGTGCTCTTTTTCAGTTTGGTGTCCATGAGTGCCCATAAACTCAACCAAAAACTTCCAATAAATCGAGAATCCCAATCAGAAATAATGGATTTAGGCAATCCAAAATGTACCCAAACATTTTGAAAAAACATTTGTGTCGTTT
>ML782529.1:481025-508379 GCA_009831015.1 Picea engelmannii | reverse complement strand
TTAGCTGATTTGTAAATTAATCCCGGATTAAGGGATTAGGGTTTTGGTATCTACGGAATACCTAAAAACATTGTATATATTGTATGGCGAATGGTGAAATTTGATATAATGAAAAAGAAAGGTTTTCCCGGTTGAGGGTTTTCAGTAAAGATCTCTGTGTATTCCGTGTATGAGCCATTGATTAATTTCTGTATTGCTTAAGAATATATATGCATTGCTTTACTTCGCAGGTTTAAAACTTACATATTTATACCAATATTATGACCTTTAATTAGAAAATAGGTCATTTAAACAGCCGACAAGGCTGACTAACAATTTCACACTGTTTTTACATTAATCTGCTAAAAAATGTCATAATATGAGCTAAAAGGGGGACGTCATGCCCTTCTGAGGGAGACGTTGGCTATTTTTGGGCAAGTGTAGCATCTAGGAAGCCAAACGTTGGCCCTTCTAGGGCTCCTCCAAGTTGCCACACATGACAAATGACCTCAAAACCCTGCCACACGCTCCAGACAACGTCCATCTCTCTCAGGTGACGTCCTGTCCATCAGAAGCAAACGTCTCATCTACAGTGGGTGATCCCCCCTAGGTCGGGCTCTGCCAAAGTGTCTTGGGTGGAATGTCCTTCTTCCTTCTCGTGCAGTGGCTCATCATAACATTGTCCTATCTCTGCCATCCCATCAACCATCTGATGGGCTCTTCAGCCCCATGGAGGTCCGAGCTAGTCATATCCCCATGTGTACCAGTCGACTAGTACCTATCCGTCGGGTATGGTCCTGCACATCAAAAACTACGCCCTCCATGGGCTCATCAGTCCTCGGGATCATAGCAATGTCAATCATATTTTATCATTAATTTTATCAAATACATGCATGAAATCCCTAACATATCATCTAAGAGCTCAAAGACATTACACATATCTACTATGCAAAGCTGAAGAAACCAACAGAATAACCTATTGGGCTAATACCCACAAGAAAAGGAGGGTTCCCTCAGAGGATCATTCAAACCATGTTTATGAAGTGATATGGTCTAGGGATGTCCAGTTATAGTAAGACCAAGGGTAGGTGTTGTCTGTGGGTGCCTCTGTAGGAGGTGAGTTGTACCCGTCATGGATGCACTTTTCCAAACCCCTTTATTGCCTTTATTTTTCATTTATTTCTTTTCTTTCTTACTTACTTCAAGATCTGACTAGAGGACACTGCCTTAGCCTGGTGACCAGAGCTGACAGTGTTACCCACTGGTATCTTCGCAGAAATGATAAGGATGGCTCGTGATGAGACCCCCTTTCCCTTGGACATGCAACCAAAGTTCATTGCCCTGGCATGGTGACCAGATAATGACAATGTCATACTGCTAGATACCTATGAACGTAATGGGTCGGCTCGTGATGAGACCTCCCATCATCATAGTTAGGTATTGTTTTATTATATTTTCTTAGGGTCCCTTTAGTTTTTTTATCGAGAGGCCTTTTATTGCCTTCTCGGGGATCCCTGGGCGAAGCATCTCTAGGTTTTATTTCTTATGGATTTTATCTTTTACTAGCTTCTTTTACCCCCTGAGCCTTTAGCCCCTTCTTCCCACAGGAAAAAGTGTAACCCTCAAAAGGTCATCCTAATGGCCGGACCAGGGGAATGGGATGGATGAATGGGAGATAAGATGTAAAATGATATAATGGTGGGAGCGGACGATGGATCTACAAATCCCCCTTGGTGGCTAACCAAAACCCATGAATACAAGCTTGCTAAGTCACCCCATTAATCACCCCAACAATGGTCAAGTGGATTAGTGTAAGATCCAAGCAGTTATCAGAAATGTAAGGAACCTGATGCATATATAAGAAGGTTATAACGATCAAACATGACACATACCATGATACCTTGGACCAATTACCTCATGGAGAAAGATTCCTCTTTGATGCAAGTCCAAGACGATGGTGATGGAAGCTGTTGTTGCTAATAGGACAAGTCCGGCGAAGAAGAAGAAGAATGGGCCCTCCAGGGCCATGCTTAGGTCAATCCTGCTCTAGGTACTCCATGTCTAGGACCTGTGGGCCTCGAGACATGATCTCCTAGTTATCCCTAGATATTGGGGATAACAGAACCCAAATGAGTTGCGTTGGGTTTGTGATGACGAGACCTATGCTCCTATTTGATTTGAAGCGATTCCAAGAACTTTGAATTGTGCACAAAATTTGATCCCCTGGATCAATAGATATAGCAATTAGTTTCTTGGGAAATGCGATGATGAATAAAATTATGGGTGCTTCCACTATCAACACGAATGATGACCTTCCTATTCTTGATGTAACTAATTATCTTGAGGGTTTGGGGAGCAGAGAAGCTAGTGAGAGCATTTAGGGAAATGACTGGTTCTACTTCAGAAGGGTCTGAGGGAGGGGTTAGGTCAGTGGGTTCAGGTGACACTGACACAAGGGGAGACTTAACATCCTCTTCCAAAGAATCCTACGAGATGGCCATAAAAAGATTTTTTTCCTTACACTTGTGTCCCAAAAAATATTTTTCATCACAATTATAACAAAGGCCTTTGATTTGTTGTTCAACCATTTTGGCCCTGGTCAATTTATGGATCTTTAGTGGAGTAGAAGGAGTGGGAGTTATTGGTTTAGTGCGAGGAATAAAGGAGGGTTTTTGGTTTTGAGTAGAGACAACCTGTTGTGATTCCTTAGATGTTTTAGTAGTGTCCACCCAAATATGAGGTCAAGCCATGAAGACATGGGAACAAATCTCATACTTGAGGCCACTGATAAAAAATTCTCGAAAAAAAACATCAGACATGTCCTCTGTACGAAAAGCTAGTCGCTCAAAAGAAGCTATAAACTCTTCCACTATGCTAAATTGTTTCAACTTTGTCAAATGGCCTAAATGGTTGGTGTCAGTGTCAAAGCATTTATAAAGCTCCGCCACAAAATGTGTCCAAGCCACATACCCTTGGCGGGCATTTTTTTTCCATTTCCACCATTGCCAACGTTCTTGATCTAGATGGAGAACATGATACCGGAGTTTGTCCAACTCATCAGTATTTCCATAAAAAGTTAAATAATGTTCCATTTGAGTTACCCAGCCAGTGGGATCCAATCCATCAAATTTGGTCACATCCACATGCGGAAGGTGTAGGTCATGCTGAAAGTGATGGGGCTGAAAATTCTGGGAATGAGAGGAAGTTTTACCTTCTATATGAAAAGGTTGGTAAGATAAGGGAACATATCTAGGTATATGCATCTTGGCGATCATCATAGTAACATATTCAAGATCAATAGTAATGTCTTGTTTGAGCTCTTGTTTGAGTTTCATGATTGAGGTGACGATGGAGGACTTAATATTTTGATTGATGGTGGCAATATTAGCACTGAGTTGTCGCACTTCTTGTTGGGTTTCAGTGAAATTAGCATGCAAGGTAGTGAAGCGATCTTCCAAGTCTTAGCTACGGGTATGGGCAATGATGACGAGGGAACATGAAAAGGGGTGGGTGTGACCACACAGAAAATGCGTTATGGTTGAAGTGTATCACAAAGATCAGGGCGAGGATTTGAATCCAATGGGGTAAAGCCCAAATAAGGGTGTTGGAAGGGGGTCGAGTCCATAAGGAAAAACAATTTGATGAAAAATGATAAGGGCGGAGAGAGAATTCCAATGGACTAGTTCTCAAATAATGGTGCAAACGGGATCCATAGTTTTTTTTTTTTTTTTTACTCCTGTGGAGTTATACTCTAATCTGAAGAATACTTCAATGATGAAATTCCTAAATTCTTAACAGGAATAAATGAGTAGTAATTTTTCAAATCGAATGCAGGAGACACAGTTGTGCTGCAATAGATCTTGTATGTTCTGTTTTTGTTTCCGTCCCAAGGGTTAGCTATTCAAGGGTTCTACAGACAATGGTTTTCCCTATTCTATAGCTCTTTGATATACGTGCAGGGTCCAACAATAGTACTCGACCCAATATCTTAGGGGACCAACTAAGGAGGCTAGATTGTGCCCTTAGTCGTATTACCCAACTACCCAGGTACTAGAGAGTATATTCCTGGGTGTTGTTCTCAGTGGCACTACAACAGTCAGGTGGTCGATCAGTTTATCTATGGAGGGATTCAGGAGATCTAGGTCGATCTGTATACAAGTGTTTTTTGATGCCCTACCACTCGAAGGGGTACCAACAGGGGTTATAAGAGTGGCCAACAGATGTGTGCTTAAGTTCCACGTGTATTTCCTACATGTATGAATCCCTGACTGCGGGTTTATGCACGTAACGAAATATCTTTGTAGCTTAAAGACGCTAGAATACGTCTCTACCCTGAAAAAAATTAACCCACAATTTTTTGCCAAGGAAGGTGCTTTGATACCACTTCTAATATTCCAGATATCAAAAGTATGTAGAACAAAAATAAATAGCGAGGAATGGAAAATGAACAACAATATAACCAGAACAACACCACAATAATATGAAAATGATACTAGAATAATACCAGAAAGAACAATTTGATTACTGAGAGCAATGTCCACTTGCCTCTTTGAGGGGGAAACCTCCAGCATAAAAAAGATCTATTACAATAATATCCAAGACAAAAGTTCTAATACCCTCAAATCCTATTTATACTAAACAAGTCTATTAAAAGAACCATCTAGAGGAAGATCCTTCTAGAAGCGAAATCTTCCATTAGGTCTTCTTACATTGGACTTATTCTTCCTTATTGCTAGGCCTTATTAATATTGGCCTTTATTACATGGAAATATATTATTCTACCTACATGAGGGGTTAGGTCCCTAACAATTGACGACTAAGGAACATAATAAATGGTTATTTGAAGAGGTTTAAAAGGAAGAGTTATTGAGTGTTTTTTCATCATTTCAAAAAGACAAGAGCACAAGACCTAGTGGGTGGATAGTTGAATTCTTCTTAAGTTTTTTTGATATTCTTGGATAAGATACATTAATGGTTGTTGAAGAGGTGACGACTATTGGGAAGGTCTATGAATATTTCAATTATACATTTATTTCTCTCATACTCTAATCTGGAAATCCTGAGATTTTTGTGAAGTGAATATGACAATTTCACTTTCTAACTATGTTTAGAAGATAATTGTGAAAGTGTTAGCAGTAAGACTCAGAATGATTCTTTCAGATATAATTTCATTGGGATAGTTTGGCTTTCTAGAAGTTAGGAAAATTCATGAAGCTATTGGATCATCTCAATATGGAATTCATTCCATTAAGCTTAATAGGATGCCATCCATGGCAGTTAAATTGATTTATCTAAGGCATAATTGATTTATCTAAGGCATATGAAAAAAATTGTTGGTTGCATTGAGATTACTTTTGATTCATGTGGGATTTATCCTTCTTATTGTAAATTAGATCATGGAGTGTGTGACATTTGTGTATTTGTGTGTGATATAAGGTTGTCTTTTGTCCCCATACTTATTCCTAATAACTATTGAATAACACAATAGGTATATATTTCCATTGGTTGTAGCTTGGGTGGTTGGGAGGAATGATTTTTACCCTCCCCACCCACGTTCAATTCCTTGTGAGTGACATGTGCCCTTAAATGGGTCTATAAGATGCTCTTATTGTTGAGCTGCCAATATTCTGAAAATACTTTGCCTCCCTATGTTCTCTCGTGTATTTCGGGGGGGGGGTGTTTTTCATGGACATAGCGAGCACCAATATCTAGTGTCATGAATCACATGAAAAACAAAACATAGTAGTTCTATACAAGAAGATAAAATGGTAAGAAGTATTCGGGGGGTTAAGATTAAGATTAGGGGAAATAAACACCTCACTCACTTATTATTTGTTCATGATGTACTATTTTTTTCCATCAACACTACAACAAAGGGGATAATGCTTTATGATATACTTCAATTGTACATTAAAGAAACCAATATGTCAATCAATTTCTCAATTTCTAGAAGTTAGTGATTTATTTCAATGAATTAAAAATGGAGGAGAAGCATACATTGAAGAACCTTTTTCCTTTTAACAATTTGGAGTTGTAGGAGAGTTTTAAGTATTTGGGTTTTAACCTAAAACCTAATGCATATGGGAAAGGGATTGGAGTTGGTTAATGAGTAATATTGAAAAGAGAAATATTTGTTGGTGCAATAGATGACKTTCTAAGRTTGGTAGGATAACTTTGGTCRARTCTATTTTTAAAGCAATTTCAGTGTAATAGCACTACTTGGTTCATATTCCAAAGGGGTTYTTGGAGAATATAAAGAATACAAGTTTCAATTTTATATGTAAGGTTTAAAAKATAATRTGGKGACTCATYTAACCAGYTAGAAATCCATTACTAAGCCYAAGGAGGTGGGGGYTGGGGGATTAAAGTACATACATAATTTTGGCAAATCATTGGCTAYCAAAAGTTTATGGAACTTAATCACTAAASRCAGTTTCCATAAGAGMATTATGGTTCATAAATATATTGCATCATGCTCACTCTTAATAAAGTATGATCAAGAGGAATGATAGGAAAAACATTAAAAATACATCAAATTAGTGGAAAAGTTTATGGAACTTAATCACTAAAGACAGTTTCCATAAGAGAATTATGGTTCATAAATATATTGCATCATGCTCACTCTTAATAAAGTATGATGAAGAGGAATGATATGAAAAACATTAAAAATACATCAAATTAGTGGAAAGCTTTGATGTTATGCTTTATAGTTATTGGGAATTATACTACTTGGAAGGTTGGTAATGGAACACATGTTAGAATATGGGTCGATGCCATCATGGGATGCGGTATTCAAATCTTTATTTCCTTAGATTTAATTCATTATATTCATGGTAATGGGTATTTCAGTATAAATCAGTTGGTGGACTTAGATATTTCTAACATATGGAGCTAGGGTTGGAGGTATGTTGTGTCTTTAGGAGTTATTGGAGATAAGAAATTGCCTAGAATTTACATATGTGAAAGATTTGAAGATACCATATCAAATTATGAGATGACCTTGACTATGTCGTTCAGTCCAAAAATAAGTCGGCAAGAAATTACACTACTAGATTGGTGTATCGGGTTCTATAGGCCATTGAAGATAAATAGATAATATGGTGGTGAACCAAAATTTGGAATTATGAGATGACCTTGACTATGTCGTTCAGTCCAAAAATAAGTCGGCAAGAAATTACACTACTAGATTGGTGTATCGGGTTCTATAGGTCATTGAAGATAAATAGATAATATGGTGGTGAACCAAAATTTGGAAGATTAAAGCCTCAAACAAGAAGAATATTTTTATGTGGTTAGCTTTAATATATAGGGTTTTGACTTGGGAGATGCTACAAACAAGAATTAAAAAGGGTCGTGTATAACGAGGTGGAAAATATCATACACTTGTTTGTCCAATGTTCCTTTGCTAAGTAGTTATGGAAATATATAGGATAATGGTTGAAGTTGGGCAATGTTTGGCATGGTAATAATGCAAAACATTTTTTGCAATCTTGGTTTTATAGATATGAACTAAACGAGTACCGATTTGTTCCATTCTTAGTATTATGTCCAATGTTCCTTTGCTAAGTAGTTATAAAAATATATAAGACAATGGTTGAAGTTGGGTAATGTTTGGCATGGTAATAATGTAGAACATTTCTTACAATCTTGGTTTTATAGATATGAACTAAACGAGTACAGATTTGTTCCATTCTTAGTATTATGGGGTATTTAGATTTCTTACAATTCATTGATATTTGAAGATAGTCATACTCAATCTTTTCAAGTATTTGCACATGTATGTTATATCAACTATTTTTGTAAAGTGATATCTAAAGATAAATTCCCAAAGTAGATTAGTGAGTTATTGATTGACAAGAAAAATCCTTGGCAATTTTTTGATGGGGATTTCTAGGGTTAAGATTGTATTTGTGGTATAAGAGGTATCATTTATTATTTTGAGACTCACTTTATAAATTTCCAAGCAAATATAGGGAGTGAGACCAACACTTATGCAAAATTTTGGCATTAAGAGAATTGTTAAAATTGGCTATGAGCAAGGGCATACAGATTTGTTCCATTCTTGGTATTATGGGGCATCTAGCTTTCATGCAATTCATTAATGTTTGAAAATAGTCATGCTCAAACTTTTCAAGTATTTTCACATATATGTTATATCTTCTATTTTTGTAGAGTTATATCTAAAGATAAAGTCCCAAGGTAGATTAGTGAGTTATTGATTGACAAAAACAAGCCTTGAGAATTTTTTGAGGATTTTTTGATGGAGTTTTCTAGGAATGAGATTATATTTTTGGTATAAGAGGTATCCTTTATTATTTTGAGACTCACCTTATAAAGTTCCAAGCAAATATAGGGAGTGATACCAACACTTATGCAAAAATTGTTGGCATTAAGAGAATTGTTAAAAACAAATTGCTATAAACAAAGGCATACAAAATCTCCGTGTATATGGTGACTCACAACTAGTCATTAATTGAATGGGAAATGAACAAAACATTAAGAATGTTTCACTACTTCTAGTGGAAACTCATATGAAAGATATTTTTGGTCTTTTTGAGCACATTTTTTATGCTCATATCTATAGGGAGATGGGAGATGAATAGAGATGTTGATTCCTTATCAAAAGAGGGTTTTTAGAAGCCGACAAGGACTTTATTTGTAGTTGAATCACATGATGGTCTACTATATGAGCACATATAGTATACCATCATGTGATTCGACTACAAAAAAAGGTTTACTATAATGGCACATATAGGAAAATATGGTCTTTATAGATTAAAGTTTACTACTTTTTATAATTTATTTAGGTGTGGATGGATACATGTTTTTTGTAATTTATTTAGGTGTGGAATATTGACTCAGTTTACAATGTTTTTATTTGTGAGATGTAATACTATTTAGGAACATTCACAACTTTATATATTGTTAGAACATTTCTTAAAAATTTATGGACACAATTTATTATGATGGTATTAGAGTATGGGTATAGATGTAATATGTAGATGTTGAAAACTGGAGGTGGATGGCTCTTTTTATTTGATTTTTTGTCATCATGGTTTTTTTTCTTTTAACATGCCTCTAGCGCGCGCGCGCGCACACACACACACACACACACACACACACACACACACACACACACACACACACACATATATATATAATTTAGTAATTTTGTTAAAGATAACTAAATTAGAATTGTAATACAAATTGGTATTTCATTCTTCCTCTGTAAATTTGGTTTAATATATATATATATATATATATATATATATATATATATATAAGAAAACAAATATATAAATATATGATTGAAATTTACTAAAACTTTATAAGAAAAGTGATATCTTTTAAAATTTGAAGTTTACAATAAATAAGCTATACATTATTGTGAATGTATATTAAAAGCTTTTGCTTTAAACAAGGTTACACTTATAGTAGAAATTTTTTACATGGATAAAATTATGTGAAAGTTTTCAAAACATCTAAGGTTTTTAGTGGACACTCCACCCATCATCAAGACATAAGAAACTAGTATCAATGTTCATTAATAATATCAATTACCTTTCAAAATAAATAATATCAATGTCTCTTTCTATATGGTCATAATGAAATAAAATTACAAAATACCTTTCAAAATAAATAATATCAATGTCTCTTTCTATATGGTCATAATGAAATAAAATTACAAAATGTTTCAATCTTTAATATACTTTTTGAAAATAATTAATATTTTAATGTTTCAATCTCTCCCTTCCCATGTACTCCATAATTAAATGAATTAGTAAGACACAAAGTTTCAACCTTAAAATGTTATTATAATAAGACAGAAAGTTTCAGCTTCTTTTTTACATAGTTTATGTTTTTTCCTTAAGAATTTAGATATTATTATTTTTATTTTTATTTTTTTTAAATTCATAAGTTAAGAGTTATCTAAATAAGTAAAAGATATTTATAATATTTTAAAAAAAAAATCAGAAAATAAAACTATGAAACCACTATAATAATATATGGCTTCCCATGTGCTCCATAATGAAATGAATTAGTAAGACACAAAGTTTCAATCTTAAAATGTAATTATAATTTTATTGTGCTCCATAATGAAAATAGGGGTCAAAGATGGAGTGATAACTTTTTAACCATAACACATTTTACAAAATGGGGAGAGGTTTTTGTAGATAAGGTTGTTTGTAAGAAACACCTCTCTCATTTTTGTGAAATTCATTCTCATGTTCTTGAAATATGTGCCACAAACAAATGACTCAAACAGACAATTAAATTGGAGAATTTGATTTTCTGAAATAGGCCTCCAAGAAAGTTGAATATATCCCAATATATGATACTTGTGTAAAAACGGAGGGATGTTATTGTGATTTGGTATTTCCTTAGAAACAATTTCTTTTTGTTCTCCAAAATTCATCTTTATTTGGTCAAAACCCTCTTTTGAAAATTATGACCAGAAACAAACAATTAAATTGGAGAATTTGATTTTCTGAAATAGGCCTCCAAGAAATTTTAATATATCTCAATATATGATACTTGTGTAAAAAATGAGGGAGGTTATTGTGACTTGATATGTCCTTAGAAAAAACCTCATTTTTGTTTCCAAAATTCATCTTTATTTGGTCAAAATCCTATTTTTAAAATGATGACCAAAAACAGAGTCAAAAGCATAATGTGGTCTTGTAGAACACTTTTGAGTGACTTTTCCTGATCCATTTTTTTGATGTAGTAGTGTCTGGCCATGTGTATCTAAATCTTGATGTCCTTGTTGGCATTTTTTAGGAGCATCTCTAGGTGTTCATTGACTCTTCCAAGACAATACTCTCTGTCCTTTTCAAATTCTGCTACAATGGTGCCTTCAATGTCTTGTTGACATAGTGAAGGTAGATACTTTGTTTTCAAAGATTTCCATTTTCATCTATTAGCTCATTTCCAATTTAATAAGCCCCTGAATTTTCCTTTATACTTATTGAAAAGTATTGAGAAAATGTCTTCGCAAGTACGAAAGAACGTGGCCAATTCTTGTAATAGTATATTCCACCACGGCCTCATCAAATTGCTTGTCATAACCGAGTTGACAAAACAGGGGAAGACATGGGATGAATTCCTCTATCGATTCTCAAAACTTCATCTCACAGTCAATACCAGCAAGAAATCACTTGATTTAGGGATTTTTACTCCATCCAAGCCTCATTCTCCAAAGAATCCAAACCCTCCTACTCAAGTTATCCCTCTACCGGAACAAAATACTAAGAAACTTGTTGATACCCCTACAGCCTCATCGGGAAAGATGACTAAGAAGACTATTGATAACTCTCCAATGCCCTCAACATCTATTGATCCTGCACCCAAAAAGTTACAAGAGGCAATTCAACAAGATTTCCCTGTAGTCCCCACAAATGGGAGAGGAGCTAATGGATTCAAAAGAGGATATTTTTGAAAAAGTATCCAGAATGCAAGTGGGAAGTCTAATGTAAAAAATCCACGCACTTCGGATCCTATACAAGTATCTTATGATCTCGAAACCCCCATAAAATACTTAGGGAAGTGTTTGCAAAAGAATTGGAGATTGATAGAGAAACAAAATATGAACCCATTTCCCCTCATAAACCCCCTGTTACTCCTACCTCACAGATGCCTAGACCAGATCCCCAAACAGATAGGCTCTCTACATCCTTCAAGGGATCCAAGCCCTCCTCCGAGATATCTGATCATACTCCAACCATTGAAAAATTATAACAGGAAAATGTTCAGCTGCTGCAACAATTGGAAGAGAGGAAAACCATGGATATACATCTCCACCATGACAATGCAATACTACAAGCAAAGGTGATTTCCCTCCAATGATCGGTTGATCAAATGACCAATGATAATCATAGCCTCTGTGCACAATTGAAACACCGCAAGAGGGCCAAGAAAAAGTCTTTAGGGAAATAAACTTCTAAAGCTAATCCATCCCTTCCTCAACAAGTCTAGTCATATTGGGAAATTCATTTTTGTTTGCAGTGGGACCTGCAAAATCTTAGGTGTGGGGGTAATGTTGGGCTCGTGATTTGGTTAATTTATGATGATGATTAAATTCTTTTTGTACCGGTATTATATGTGTATTTAACCATTTTAAAGAAGTTTTTAGGGATTTTATATCAATTCGTCATAGCTTTATACCAGGTATGTGCAGTTGATGTTTTATGATGGTTTTGAGTTAAAATTGATTTGATTTAATGTCTAAAAGAATATAATGTGCGGTCTATGTGTCACAGGATGAATTCGCCATGTGATTTCCATCTAGTAGATCATTCAACACTCCATCTAGCACCCTATCTGGTACTTCATCCGACACTGCGTCTGACACTGCATCCAACACTAGGAGCATGGGTGAGTTGGCGGTTGTTATATTGGCGGCTTGTGCTGGGAGAATCTACGACATGGGTTTTTTTCACCCTCATAGCCTCCAACTACTGAGCTCTTGACATCTTGGATTAGGTAGTTGTGCTAATCGTTGAGTGGCTCATTCAGTTTCTAGAAGCTAAAGGTCGTTAGCATGCACTTAATGGAATTTACCATTTTTAGAGGAGGTCAAACCTTCCAGTGGTCGACCTCTCGAATTGTAATCATTATAAATACCACAGTAGTGGTCAGAAAAAGTGTTAAGAATTGTTAGAATCTATTTTGTTGTGTAACTCAGACATTTTCAAAAACTTGTGCTAGACTGTGTTTTTTAATTTAATGCCAGAACCGTGTTGATTTAGCTCACGACTTGTTGTTGAAGAGTAGCCATGACCTGCCAAGGGGCCCACCAGTGGTCTGGGTGAATATTTAGATAGATAGCTTGCATATTTCAGTCGTACAATTATCATTTACTTCATTTCCTGTTATATGTGTTTTTATCATTTTAAATACTGTGTGTTTGTTGTTCATCATTTAATTATTTGAATTTACTTTTGCAGGTTGCTTGTAGGAGATAGTTGTTAATATGTTGTGTCTTTTAATTGTTAGTGAATGGATTGCAAGCTACTAACCTTGTTGTGTGTTAAATGTTAAAGTGAATTTTTGTAGGTTAAAATAGAGTAGTTAGAATAGAGTATTAGTTTAACATAGACTATAGAGTTTCTTTGACAAGTTTCGATGGATTAATAGTTGCGATTTTTGTTAATTTAATTCTCAGTTTTAGTCATGATTTCCTGAATCTAGTTTGTTTATCAATTTTGTTGTAGTATGCTAAGGTAGAAGTAGAATTTGAATTATGTTTTTTTATAATCATTTTAATTTGCAATTTGAGTTTTTAATAATAGGATTAGCTTAGTTTAATTTATGAAGTTTCCATTCTAGATTTAAATTGCAATTTTAATTAGAAGTTTGAGTTTGAATTAATCTTTTAATTACGAGTTTCTAATCATGCGAATTTGCTTAGGTTAGCATAAGAGTGCATTTGAATTAAGTAGAATAGTGTTTTCTTATTATTGATGATTAATGCATAAATTGAGACATCACATGGATTTTCAGGATAGTTGATATTTCTTCTATGATGGGTAAGCTCTTGTTATATTGATTGATTCATACTTTTCATTTCTCCAAAGAAGTTAATATTGAATTTATTCCTCTTGAGCTATCACTAATCGTTAGATGACATCGTGATGTCATAAGGCACCAAAGATATAATTATCATATTTGAAGTTTCTTGTTATTGTAGATTAAGAATAGTTTTTTATTAATCTTTGAATATTTCCATGATGCTTTTGATTAAAGTAGGTTAATATTTTCATTTATAGATTAGAAATGATTGTGAGTTTTGTCTTAAGAATAGAGTTTACTTGTTGAATAGTTTTGATTAGTTTACTTGCTGAATAGTTTTGATAAGTTTGCTTGTTGAATAAGTTTCAATAGGTTAGTTGTTTGATTGCTTACTTGTTGATGCTCATCAGATTGAATAGATTAATTTGATGTTTTTGTTTCTCATTAAATTGAATAGATTGAATGGATTACTTGCTTTTTCTCATTACACAAAATAGGTTAACTGATTCAAAGTAGGGTTTTGATATGCTTCTTTAGGAATCATCCGTCGATCCATTGTTTAAAAGTTGCTTAGGGTAAATAGTTCAAGTTATTAATAGGGTTTGATCATTGATATTATTTTCTTAAGTAGATTAATCCTTAGATAAACCATCTCCTTAGTTAGATCATACTTGTTGATTAAGGTTGGTTGTCATTAATGTCAACCCTTGAAGAAATCCACGCAACACAAAGATTTGGGTAATGGACCCAAGATTGTTTGATGTAAATATGACTCATTATTGTCTTGTCATGGTTGATAATAAGTAAAGATGGATGAACTCCAAATTTTTCCCCTTATGGTGAAATCCCTCACGAGAAGACGCTTTGCGGAGTAAGAGAACCCATGCTTAATTGTGGAATAATGAGATGAAGGACAATGAATTTGTTAGGTAAACTATCCTATATGGATATTTCTTGTCATTCCATTTCCATTGGTATGTGGAACATCACATAACTCCTCACGGTTAGAGAGTTATGGCCATGAGAAGTTGGAGACCCCGGGTTTGGGTAATGGACCCAAGTTTGTTTGATGGATAATGATATGAGTTATGATATATTTTCAGATAATACTATTATATATGGATAGTACATGTCATTTCATTTCTGGTGGTATGTGGAACATCACAAAACGCCTCACGGTTTGAGAGCTGTGGCCTTATGAAGTTGGAGGACCCTCATATGTCATCTAGAAGCCCCAAAAGGTCAAAGTAGTAAAAGTGGTTTAAGAGATTTTAAAAGGTAAATAATAAAGTGAAGTAATGATCGTATTATAATTCAAAGTGAATACAAAATAAATTATTTCAATAATAAATTTAATGGATAAATTAGAAGTGGGTTAACCCTAAAATAAGGAAAGTGGGACCAAGTGATCTAAAAGATGTTTTTAAGGAAGCTACTTGGAGAGTATAAATAAGAGGCAAGACTCTCTCATTTTAATCACACTTGAGAGTATTGAATATATATAGGTGTCTGAGGTAAACAAGGATATCTAAGCCGAAATTCGGAGGGAAGCTGAAAAAAAGAAGGCTGAAATGCAAGGAAGCATAAATTCTTTTGATGGTGCTTTCTAAGGTATGTTATTTATAGGTCATCTCACCATTTTCTCTATAACATTTTTTCTATAATGATTCAGACCGTGAAATTGCTATTCCATTGAGAAAACATATCCAAGTATCTGTGGTAAAAAATTCAGCTTGCGGGTCATTTTATTTTTGGAGTTACACTCCGTGGAAAATAGGATTTGCGGCTAGTCCTGAAACTAGTCAAAAACAAATGTGTTGGTTAGGGTGAAATTTGTAGTATTTTGTGTCACATTTTCCGATCAATTCAAAAAATATTCTATGTGGGACACACTCTACAAGGTTGCTCTCTAGAATAAGCCAGAATTCAACAAGGTATGTCATTTTTGCTATAAATCCTTTTTTCAGAGGTTCCAAGTAGTGACACCTGGAGGAATTGCATACAACACACTGAAGAACATTGTGTATCAGTTTCATATCTTTATACATTATAGGTACAAAGTTATGATTACTTCAATTTAGGGTTGTTGACTAATCCAAAGCTAGGCATGTGAGACTAAAGAAAAGTTTGATGAAAATGCTAGTCTCTTATTGTTGAAGTTAAGGAAGGTTTGCAAGAATGTGATCATATACACCAGGTCTATTACAGAGCTACAAATCATATTTGTATGATGAAATTGATGAGGTGTTTTGGTTGAGGTACATGTTGAGTACATGGTTGAGACAAGTAGTTGATGAGTTGGCACATACATGAGGTGTATAGTTGATGATGTTGGTACATATTGATGAGTCATATTTGATGAGTAGTTGACACATGATTGGTACATACTTGGTACATGGTTGGATGCACTTGTTTATGGTACAGGTTGATTACAGGATGGTGCATGGTTGATGCACTTGTTTATGGTACAGGTTGGTGCATGGTTGATGCATGATTCAGATTTATTGGTATAGTTTTACAACGATATATCTCACAGTGATAGGTTGACATTGGTTCCATCATTCTACTTCTACTTTAGGGTGGAAGGATGGGGCAAGGACAGGTGGTTGTAGCCACCTTCCAGTTGTAGTCGGAGAACATAGGGGGTTGTAGCCTCCTTCTGGTTGTAGCCAAATAATTGGGGAGTTGGAGCTTCCCTCAGGTTGTAGCCTGAGAAACTAGGGGGTTGGAGCCTCCTTCCAATTGCAACTAGAAAACAAAGAAAGTTGTTGCTTCCAATGAATGTAATTCTTCAAGACATATAAGAAAAAGCATTCCATGGTTTTCTCCCGATTTGGGTTTCCACGTAAAACACTAGCGTACTATGTATGTGTATGTTTGTTCATTTGTTCATTTCTTATTTACTCTGCAATTATTGGATGATAATGCTTCATTGATATAACACTTGTATTATATGGTTAAAAAGGATTAGATTTCTCTATTACTGATTCACCCCCCTCTCAGTAATCCAATGATACTTTCTCTAGATTTTCTTCCTTGGCACATATAGTGCTACAAGTCTAAGTTTACTTACCCTAGGTTGACAATTTAACTAAGGGATTTAGTGCATATAGAACACCCATCACCTAGTGATCATTCTTGGGCACTTCAGGAACAAACAACAGAAAATGTGCTAAATCAATTTATTTATGCTATCACATGTATTGATTTTCCACAATCGTTTTCCCAATTTGAGTACATGTTTGGTGAAGAATTTTAGGAACAATTGGGCCCATCAATTTTGTCTTCGACATCTTTTATTTTTGAGATAGATGAATCTGCCACAACTTATACCATGCCATATGAGATTAGTCCTGGGAAATTCCTACATATAAATTCTGGACTATATGCTGACCAACAAAAACAGTTATTAAATGTCCTTAAAGAACAATCAAGGGCATTCACCTAGGAATACACTGATATGAAGGGTATACACCCTGACACATGCATTCATCACATATATACCCAGGAAGAAGTAACACCTGTTAGGAAACCCCAGAGAAGGATGAATTCATTACTCAAGGATATAGTAAAAGAAGAAATACATAAGTTATTGAATGTCAGCTTTATTCATCCAATCTCTAACAGTACATGGGTATCTCCTCTTGTAGTTGTTCCAAAGAGAGTAACTGGAAAATGGAGAATTTGTGTCAATTTTTGGGAACTTAATAAGTCCACTATAAGGATTATTTTCCACTTCCCTTCATTGACCAAGTCTTGGATACCTTGTTAGGGAAGAAATACTTTTCCTTCTGGGATGGATATAGCGAATACCACCAAATTCTCAAAGCACCTGAGGATCGGGAAAAGACTACTTTCACTTGTCCTTGGGGCACTTATTCCTATAGGTTCTTACCATTTGGTTTGTGTAATTCTCCTGCCACATTTCAATGAGCAGTACTAGGGACATTTGCTGACCTTATTCATGATTGTGTGGAAGTGTATATGGACAACTTTATAGTATATGGAAATACTTACCAAGAAGCCCTAGATAATCTAAAGAAAGTCCTTATCAGATGTCAAGAAATGAATATGTCCTTAAGTCATGATAAATGTAAAATGTTGTTGTTTAAGGAGTAGTCTTAGCACATCATGTTTCATCTTAAGGAATTAAAGTGGATCCTGCTAAGATTGAGGTAATCGTCAAACTTACACCCCCAAAGACTCAAAAAGAGGTAAGAACATTTCTTGGACATGCCAGATACTACCGAAAATTTATTGAGAATTTTACAATGGTTGTTGCACCCATGTTTGGATTGCTTACAAAAGATGTTGATTTTCTTTGGACTAACCAATGTCAAACCTCCTTTGAAACTCTAAAAGCTAAATTATGTATGACACCAATTGTTAGGGCACCCAATTGGGCCCTTCCATTTCACATATCCATTGATGCCTCTGATACTGCAATAGGAGGAGTATTAGGAAAAAAAGAAGACCATCAGTCCTATGCCATTTATTTTGTGAGTAAGAACTTGTCCCATGTTGAGTTAAACTATACAATTACTGAAAAGGAATTCTTGGCAGTTGTCCATGCCATCAATAAATTTTTCCATTATATCACAGGATACGAGGTACTTGTACATACAGATCACTCTGCAATTAGATTTATCATGAATAATCCCATTACCAATGGCCAAGTGACTAGGTGGCTCCTGTTATTACAAGAGTTCAAGATCACCATCCTTGACCGAACTAAAGAGAACTTAGTAGTTGATTTTTTTTCACGCATTAATCAAGAGGGTGATGATATTCCTATTGATGATAGTTTTCCAAATGAGCATATCTTTTCCCTCTCTGTAAATACCCCGTGGTTTGAAAACATGGAAAATTATTTGGCTACTAGGAAGTTACTAGCTCATTTGTCACCTCATGAAAAGCGTCGAATTATCACACAAAATGCTAACTACTCCTGGGTTGGCCATGGCCTTTTTCGTACTAGACCAGACTTGATTATTCATAGATGTGTCATAGAAGATGAGATACCGGAAATAATACGAAGTTGTCATGATGGACCATGTGGTGGCCATTTTTCCGACAAACGTACATCATATAAGGTTTTACATTCAGGTTACTATTGGCCTAGCATTTTTAAGGATGCTGCCAAATATGTGAGAAGTTTTGATAGCTGTCAAAGGATAGGAAGACACACATCAACTGATGAAATTCCCTTACATGCCCAAGTTATGAAAGAACCTTTTGATAAATGGGCCCTTGATTTTGTAGGACCAATTTCACCCATGTCTCGTAAGACGAATTATATTTTGGTTTGTATAGATTATGTCACCAAGTGGGTAGAGGAAAAATCCTTATTTAGGGCTACCAAAAAATATGTTGTTGAATTCATTTATGAAGACATCTTCACCCTCTTTGGTGTTCCTCGTGAAATTTTTACAGACCAGGTCACACAATTCACTTCTAATTTGATGAAGGAATTAACAAAGAAATATGGGATCGAGCATTGTAAGTCTTCTCCATATCACCCACAAGATAATGGTCAAGTAGAATCCACAAACAAAGTTTTGTAAACTATATTAACCAAAAAATTTCAATTACACCGTAGGGATTTGGATGATAGACTTTCAGAGGCTTTGTGGGCATATCGTACCACCTGGAGAAACACCACTGGGCATACCCCATATGAACTAGTTTATGGAAAACATGTACTTATACCAATTGAATTCCATGTAAGAACTTTCCCTAATGTTGTACAATTGGTATTAGACCTAGATGAGGCACAGAAACAACGAGCCCTACAATTGAACGAATTGGATGAGATTAGACAAGATGTTATCCAATGGACAATGTTAGTTCAAAACCAGAGGAGAAAGTGGCATGACAAATTTATTAAGAAGAAACAATTTCAATCTGGTGATTGGGCTTTGTTGTTTGATTCTTGATTCAAAACTTTTAAAGGAAAACTTACCACTCAATGGTTGGGTACTTATGAGGTAGTTACCATGTATGATAATGGGGTTGTTAAGATTAAAACAATTGATGATGGACAAGTCTCTTTCGTAGTGAATGGACACCGACTTAAACTTTACCACAGACTCCTTTCCAAAGAAGATTTTCTATAGGTCATGTCAACCGACAAGGCATTGGCCTTAGTGGATAGGGAAAATTCTTCTCCCTCCCCCTGTTTTTGAAACTTTTTATGAATTTTGATTGTACATATGTAAATAATTTAAAATGTGATTTTGCTGATAAACAATTTTAGAGATCTATGTAGGTATTTATTTCACCACAAGTGGAGAATTTTAAGGAGACAAAAAGGGAAGTATTTTACTTCGGAAAATGATGTTGTTATGTTTGAACTATGTTGTTTTCTTAAGAATTAATTGAATAATGAATTTTTATTATGCTTAGATGTTGCTTGTTGTGAATTAGCCATATTTTGTTTTACAAGATTTATATCTTCCTTTCTCTCAAGGCATGTTTAATGGAAGTTGCTCTTAACCTCCACCACTAGAGGATATAAGGAAGTGACACCTTGTCTTATCAAACCTAGAGGTTATTCGACAATTTCCCCAAGAACCATGAGTAGGTGAGTAAAGTATCTTTATGAAAGAGTAGCAAGAAGGTTTGATTAGTGGTTAGCCATGGAAACATCACTATAACTTAAAAAAGAAGAAAGTGAGTAGGGATTGAAGATACCTTTATGTTCTTTTCCAATGGTACCATCCACTACACACTAAAAATGATTGATTATACCATATATTTAGATAGGCTACGTCCACTTAAGTATCCCTTACATCAGGACAATCTATAAGGAAAACATAAAGAAGAGTCATCCCCTAACATAAATACCACCCCAGTCTTAAGTAAAAAAATTCAAAGATGCCTCCCCATCTTCTTGCAAAAAGAAATATTTATATAAAAATATTAAAAGATGGTGGACCTGTCTCTGTTGTAAAAGGGTGTAAGAGGCTAACCCGTCAGGATATTGAACAGGTCTGTTGAAAATGGGTACCGGCCTATGGTATGACTAGATAAACCTGTCGGAGTACTGAACAGACTTGCTGGCAGTGGGGCATTCTACCTAGCAAGAGTGAAGATCTGACAAACAATAAATAAAATTCCTAAATCTTAAAACTTGTCCCGATGTACAACATTACTTGTAGACAAAGCTGAAAAAAAGTATGCATGGTTAAGCAAAGGTCAATGAACTCCATAAATTCGACATTGGAAACTAACTTTAAGACCATCTTAAGACTCTCTCGCCTAACTCTTCTTAACTATATGTAGGATGTTATGTCCTACAGGTGGGGCCATATTTTAACCGTCTCGTCAGACTAATGTGTGAAATTTATCTCTGCACTTGGAAAACTGTAAATCTTAGGCTATTGGGAGAATTTATTGGTTCCCTATAGCTTTGATTGTGAGGTGTCACAATACTTAAGAGTGGGAGAGGGGTTTCCTGAGCTGACAAATGATAAACACTTCCCATATATATTATAATCCATGAGAAGAGGAAGTAGAATCTTTGTTAAAAATTCTATCATTGTTTTTACGATATTTTGGGCTATTATATTAGTAGTTTTTTTGATTAGTAGGCTAAATTCTATATTGTTGGCATCACTGTGTGTTGTAAGCCCGCGGTATATGTGTGTGTGTGTCTGTGTGTGTGTGTAATAGAAGACTTCTTAACTGGTTCTTGATGTCAATCATAGATCAATGACAAACTGTTAAATGATCACTATAGATCTGTGTTACACGCCTATGAACAGAGGAACAAGTTGGTTTATATTGAAAATCGATGATAAGGAAATTAACAATGGATCATCCTATTCACACTTATCATGTCCATGCTCATTCTCGTGTTCACCATGATAGCCATAAATTTCCCAAGCTAAGTGTTATGGGTGAACGCCCATTATGATGGGGATAAATTCCACTTGCACAGAAGGACCATATGAAGTGTCATACGGAGTTCCATCTGGAAGACCAGATGAAGTGCCATATGGAGGATCAAATGAGGTATGTATATACTGTAAATGACCATGATTGCGTACATAAATGATCGTTCGAATTGATACACATGTTGCAATGGTAAGTTAAGATGGATTGAATGGTATGTTGTTCAAAATTCATGTTAATAATTGAATTAAAACTTTTTAATTCATTTTTATGATGAAATGTCCAATTCGAAGACTTGGACATTGATCTAATTCTCACATAATTGCATTTTCCTCCAAAGTACACCACCATTCGAAATTCAAATGTTGCACAATCGTAGTCACACATGGCAATTGTCTGTGATGAATTCCCTCACAAATTCAACCGTTTCAACCTCAATTGCATTAAAAATCGGGTATTTTTCCCCAATGAACATTCCACTCATCCCCTATTTGGTGTGTCGCGCTCACCCTCTGCCTGATTCCTTTCTCATGCTCATCCTCTGCACTGTATCCATTCCCAAACTATATGAACCATCCTACTGCCGAACTTCTGTCCATTCCCAAATTCGCAGAGTGTAGAGAGATCTTCCTTCGCATAGGGTAGGGACCATTCTTGGCCAATATGCAGGGCCATGACAATGGTGCCTTACTACAATTCTCTCTTGGTTTCTATGGGAGGCTAGATCCCATAGGGTATCTAGCCTTCTTGGTCTCTAAAGAGTCTATTTCCTCAGCCACGAAATTTCCATGGGTTGGAGATTGATGGTTCAAACACCATCAATTTCCACATCTAAGCTATAACAGAATATTGAAGCCTAAATTTCAAAATGTTTCTGGAGCCAAGGGGTACTCAAAAGAATGGATCAAGGATGAATTGATTAACCCCCTGATCATAATTACCAGGCTTATCACTTGTGAAGGTAGGTACTATGTTTTCAAATCTTGTCATTTTCGTCTGTTACCCCATTTCCAATTTAATAAACCCTTGAATTTTCCTTTCTACTTCCTGAAAAGTCTTGAGAAAATGTCTTCCCAAGTTCGTAAAAGCTTGTCCAACCCTCAAAACAATTTATTCCACCATCACTTCATCAAATTTCTTGTTATGGATGAATTGACAAAGCAGAGCAAGACATGGGATGAATTCATCTACCAATTATCAATCCCCCATCTCGTAGTCAAGAAAAACAAGAGATCATTCAATTCAGGGGTTGTTACTCCATCTAAGCCTCATTCTCCAAAAACTCCAAACCCTCCAACTCAAACTATCTCTCTATCTGATCAAAAGGCCAAGAAAATTATTGATTCCCTTGCAGCCTCATCGGGTAAGAAAATAAAAAATCTTGTTCATAATTCCCCATTGCCTTCAACACCTGTTGATCATCAACCTAAGAATCTACAAGATGCATTTCAACAAGAATTTACTTCAGTCCCTAAAAAGAGGAGAGGAGCCAATCGGTTCAAGGGGGAATCTTTTCAAAGAAGCGCTCGAAGTATGAGTGGAAAACCCATTGTAAAACCTCCAAGCACGTTGAATCCTATCCAATTGTCTTCTGATCATGAGAGCCCCCATAAAAGACTCAGATACGTTTATGCAAAGGAGTTTGATCCTGATAAAGAAGTTAAATCTGAACCTATTACACCTAGTCTCTGTCACAAAAACACTATTACTCCTTCCTCCCAGATACCCACATTGTCTTCCAAATTTGATATACCTTCTACATCCATCAATGGATCCAAGCCCTTTTCTTTTGAACCATTTGATCATACCCCAGTTATTGAGAAATTGCAATAAGAAAATGTTCATTTTCTTCAACAATTGGAAGAACAAAAAAATATTGATAGGCATCTACATCATGTCAATGTTGTATTGCAAGAAAAATTTAATTCTCTTTAGCGATTGGTTGATCAGATGACCACCACCCATCGCAACCTCTGGATGAAATTGAAACATCGTAAAAGGCCCAAGAAAAAATCCCCAGGGAAAGAGGGAGAAGATTCTAAAGCGAATCCACCCCCTCCTTCACGAGTCTAATTATGTCGGGTGATTCATTTTTATTTGCAGAGGAACCTGCAAATCCTTAGGCATGGGGGTAATGTTGGGTTCGTATTTTGACTATTCTGTTTCAATGGCCAAATCCTTTTTGCATGCGATATTATATATGTTATGCTCTCATTTATCCATTTTGAAGGTATTCCCAAAGCTTTATATATCAATTCACCATGAATTCACACAAGGTATGTATAATTATCATTTTTGCAATGATTTTGCGATGAATTCATCTTAGTTTAATTTTTATAAATATCTAACATTCTATCTTTCTTGCAACAGGTCGGAATCATGATTAGATCCTCCATCTGGTACCTCGTCTGGCACTTCATTCAACACTCCATCCGTTAGGCAATCCAGCACTCGGAGCACATAGGAGATCGTGGTTGGTATATTGGTGGCCTTTGATGGACGAATCGGGGATGTGGGTTTTATGCTCCCTCATTCCCTCCAGCTCTGGAGCTCGACAAATCTCGGATTGGGCAGTTGCAACAAATGTTGAGTGGCACACAAAGACTGTTAAGAAGATGTTGTTGTTAGAATAAATTTAATGAGTTTACTGTTTTTAGAGAGGGTCGACCCTTCCAGTGTTCGACCTCTCAAGATCTATAATCACCTATAAATACCACTACCTATGACATGAAGAGGAGACGAATTCTTATTATTTTATACAGACATTATCACCATTTTTGTCATATACTCAGTTTTTATGATTAATGGAAGTGTTGCATTAATTTAGTGACTGGGTTTTCTTTTTGGAGTGTTGCCATGACCTTCTCGGGGCCCCACCAGTGGTCTTGGTGATTGTGTATACCAGTACATATTTCTATTTAAACAATTGCCTTACTTAGATTTTGAAATCGCTTCTTTACTGTGTAAATTTCTCAATTTCAATTGCTTGTTGTGTGTATATTTTAATTTCAGATTGTTTATCTAATTCATCTTCTTGTACACTTTCTCTTAATTGCATATTTCTTTCGAAACTGTGTATATCATATAGGGACGTCCATGGTTGTGTGCCAATGATTATATTGTTTTTGCAGGTTGTAAAAGATGGTTAATTACATTGTTATGTTTTTTTCTTCCTAGCTATAAGTTACTCTGCAGAGTACTAATTTAGATAGGTTTATTTGTAGCTTTGATAGATTAATTTCTTTAGTTTTGATAGTTTTGATAGAGTACTAATTTAGATAGGTTTATTTGTAATTGAAAATACTCTTTGTAGGTTTGTTTCATTTATTAATTTTCCCTCAGCATGATAGGATAGAAATGGATTTTGAGTTATGATTTTTAATAGCATTTTGGTTGATTTTGATTATGATTCTTAATGATAGTTTAGTTCACTTTAGATTATGAATTTTAATGAAGTCTCAGTTATGAATTTGAGTTGTAATTTCTAATTAGCATTAGTCAAGAGTTGTAGGTTTGCACATAGTGTTTTTATTGTCATTTTAAGTATGAATTTGAATTAAGATTTTTAATTAAGTGTCAAATTGTGAGTTTATGAGTTTATAGCTTTGCTTGAGTTAGTGATTCTGAATAGGGTACTTTCCAACAATTGTATGATAAATTAAATGATTGATGTACAATGTTTAGAGATCACATGGATTCCAAAAACACTTAGTGTTGCTTCTATGATGGCAAAACTCTCTATAGATGGCCTTATCCATACTTTCCATTTCTATGTAGAAGTTAGCATTGAGTTAATTCCACTTGAACTGTCATTAATAGTTAGATGTCATCATGATGTTATTCGACACCGAAGACACAATCATCACATTTGAATACTTTCCTTCTTTTTACTGCAAGATAGAAATAGTTTTGATAAATTAGAATTTGAATACAGTCATAACATTCTTTCTTTTGGTTAAGTAGATCAATGTTTATTCTTTGCAAGATAGAAATAGTTGTGAGTTCCTTTTACGAATAGAGTTCACCTGTCAAAATAGTTTTGATATAGTAATTGCTTACTTTCTTACTTACTTGTTCACTCAGAGATAGATAGATCAAATAACTCAGAAATAGCTTACTTTTTGTTTAGTTATTTAAAGAGAGATTGAATAGATTAAATAGCTTTGAAATAGATTTCTTGGTATTTTCTTATTTAGAGATAGTTCATAGTCCTAGATTGTTTAAGGCTACCTAGGTCAAATAGTTCATAATTCTAGAATTGCTTGAAGCTCATTAACCAGAGGTTGATTTACTTGGAATTTGCTAATTAAATAGATCTTAAAATTCATCTCTTTAGAAAGTAGAATTGTAAAATAAATAGAGTTTTGATCCTTAGGGTAAACCACCTCCTTAACTAGACAAATTTTCCATTAGCATTTCTTTCTACCTTGGCTCATACTGTGCCACAAATCTAAGTTTACTTACCCCGGGTTGACAATTTAATTAATGGAATTAATGCATATAGAATACCCATTAATAGTCATACTCAAACTTTTCAAGTATTTGTCCATGTATGTTATATCTTCTATTTTTGTAGAGTGATATCTGAAGATAAAGTCCCAAGGTAGATTAGTGAGTAATTAATTTACAAGTACAAGCCTAGGATTTTTTGATGGGGCTTTCTAGGAATGAGATTATATTTTTGGTATAAGAGGTATCCTTTATTATTTTGAGACTCACTTTATAAAGTTCCAAGAAAATATAGGGAGTGATACCAACACTTATCCAAAATTATTGGCATTAAGATAATTGTTACAAACAAGTTGCTATAAACAAGGGCATAAAAAATCTCCATGTATATGGTGACTCACAACTAGTCATTAAGTGAATGGGAAATGAAAAAAACATCAAGAATGTTGCACTAATTCTAGTAGAAACTCATTCCTTATCAAAAGAGGGTTTTTAGAAGCTCACAAGAACTTTATTTGTAGTGGAGTTACATGATGGTCTACTATATGGGTATAGATTAAAGTTTACTACTTTTTATAATTTATTTAGGTGTGGATGGACACATACAGTCTTTATAGATTAAAGTTTAATGTTTTTAATAGTTTATTAAAGTTTAATTTTTTTAATAGTTTATTTAGGTGTGGAATATTCACTCAGTCTACAATGTTTATATTTGTGAGATGTAATACTATTGAGGGACATTCATAGCTCTATATATTGTTAGAAAGGTATTAGAGTATGGGTATAGATATAATATATAGATGTTGAAAACTTATTACAGGTTGACAGTTCTTTTTGTTTGATATTTTTTGTTATCATGGTTTTTTTTTTTTTTGGGTGTAATATCCTCTAGCACATTATCATAAATCTAATATATATATATATGAATTTTGTTTTAACAATTTTATTAAAGATAACAAAATTAAAATTGTAATACAAATTATTATTGAAGTCTTCATCTAGTAAATTTGGTTGAAAAATACAAATGTTTTTTTTACCCATGAGAATATATAAAAAAAACAAAGAGATAAATATATGATTGAACTCTACTAAAACTTTATAAAAAAATTGATATATTTTAGCAATGAATGTATATTAAAAGTTTTTGCATTAAATAAGGTTAAATTTATAATAGAAAATATTTTTAAATAAAAGTGTGAAAAGTTTTGAAACTTCCTATTTTTTTTTTAGTAAAAACTCCACCTAATCATCAAGGATATAAAAAACTAATATCAATGTCTATGAATAATATCAATTTCGTTTCAAAACAAATAATATCAATGTCTCTTTCTATGTGGTACATAATTAAATAATAAAACAAAATGTTCCAATCTTGAATATACTTTTTTAAAGTGAATAATATTTTAATATTTCAATGTCTCCCTTCCCATGTGCTCCATAATGAAATGAATTAGTAAGACACAAAGTTTCAACCTTAAAATGTAATTATAATTTTATTGTGCTCCATAATGAAATGAA
>ML782529.1:450362-469537 GCA_009831015.1 Picea engelmannii | reverse complement strand
CCCTCAAGCAAGCTGAGAAGGATAATAAATTATCACCAAAGTACTATGGCCCTTATAAGGTGTTGCAAAAGATTGGTACTATGGCATACAAATTGGTGTTGCCTGCATCTTCATGAGTACACCCAGTTTTCCATGTTACATGCTTAAAGAAGGTTATAGGAAAAAAGATCCCAGTTCAAACTATGTTGCCAGAACTTGACGAGGAAGGAAAAATCATATTAGAGCCTGAAGCCATCACTGACACAAGAATTCACCAGCTAAGGAATAGATCCATTTCAGAGTATCTTATTAAATGGAGGAAACTACCGGCTGAAGATTCCACTTGGGAAGATGAGTCTTTTATACAGAAGCATCCAGAGTTACTCAAGCATTGTGGACAACACTTGTCTCAAGGGGAGGGGCATGTTAAGCCCTAATATTGGCTCATTACCCCTTAATTGGGGCATATTATATTAGTAATGTTATTTTATTTATGTCGGATTTAGGCCGTTAGTTGTAATTATACCTCCTAGTCTCCTATATATACCAAGGAGACATTTTCATTTTGAATCGTCTTGTACTTGAACATTTAAGTGGGGTAAAAGGAGGTTGCCCCCTCAAATAGGCTTATTATCTGAAATTATCTATTTTTCAAGGCGCTGAGTACTTTTTCTGAGGTTTTTCTATGCTATATTGATATTTGGTTCTTAACAAACTACCTATTCTAGATAAAGAAGAAGTATCACCCTCGAATCTTAGGAAAGAGTCTCATCAACACAAAGTAACTATGCCAAAAGAAGATAAGAATCAGAATGGAAAAATGCCTACCGAGACGAAGCCCACTCAAAAGAAATCTAGAAAACTAAGTAAGAAGAGAACTAAGATCAGCAAGTTACAGAAGGTTCCAGAGGGAACTTTGCAAAAGGAAAATTTGCAAAATTGGAGCTTCACCGGGATAACAGAACAATGTCACATGGCACTTAACCATGGCGAATCAATATATCCGTTGGGACCAATATAACCGTTCGACTGACCCCCTCGAACGGGTAGAAAGGCATTTATGGTTCGCCACCAGACCGTTGGACCATGCCGTAACAGAAAGAACCGAGTTAATGAAGGCTTCTCGCCCGTTGCAAGAGATTCGTTGCCAAGTTCTATTTATCCCGTCGTGCCATGCCCCGAGAAAATTTTTGCTAACCATGAATATGAGCCCACAGACTCGTTGATTTTTCACAGTGATCATTGCATTATTTCCCTCTATCCTATTACAGTGTCTAAGTTACTCCCCAAACCCGAGATTTTCAACCCCAAGGGTGTATGTCGGACGAGTTCAGCGCTGCAGAGAAAGTTTTTGAAGAAGTTATGATCTACCTCATGACTGAAAGAGTCATGTCGATTTCTACAGGTGTACACACTTCATCGACGAGAATAATGTAGGCCTCTCCATCGATTGCTCATGGAGCCAGACCATCCTGACCATCAGCAGAAAAGAGAACCAAACATAAAGACGACCTCGCAAATGAAAACTAATTCCAACCATATTGCCCGATTGCATCCCTCCTCTGGCTGCCATGGTGAATCGTGATAGTGTACCAAGGGATTTCGAATACACCATAGTTACTGCGTACCTTCCGAAGTAGATACATGTAGTTCGAGCAGACCAAGATAAGATCGCAACACTAAATTTTAGTGACTTCAACCTCGGAGATCGCAAGATCTATGGTATGCTCGCCCCTTACAAGTACCTAATTAGAACAAAAGGGAATAATTCAAAGATAATTCCCCAGTCGTGGACGATGAACCTCGCACGATCCACCCTGTTGAATGTCATGAAGATCCCACACTTCGGACGACACCAGGAAGTCAACGCCTGTGTCAAGATGCTATTGTCATGTTACCATGGGGGCTACTTATGGCTAGACCACTGCATTACAGTTGACCCAACGTTGATCCACAGAATCACAGGACTGAGTATGCAAGGACCCAACCCAAAGGAATTTTATCCAGGGAAAGCCATAGATCGTGCACTTGCACATAAGATCAAGGATACATATGGCGAATTTGAGAAGGGAACAAGAGGCTACAAGGTAGCTTCCATCTAGAGTGGCGCAGCGCGCCTATCATTTCAAATGATAGCTTGGAAGTTAGTAAGGAAGAACCGACCTACGCAGGTCACCACATTTGTTGTTGACCTCGCAGGGAAGTGTACATAAGGCCTACAGATGAATTGGGCGAAGTACCTAGTTAACCAGTTGGAACTAGATTGCCAAGAAGCATAGGATCAAGGTTACAAATTTCATTTCAGTTGGCTCTTGGTTCTCATTGCATTTGTTTCCTAGGAGATGCCGGAAGGAGCAACCTTCCTAGACATAGAGTTGTTCAAACCGCTTGCCGCAAAGTTCACTACCCTGTGGTATTCAACTTATATGAACAAACAGTGGTAGTCGAATACTATGTTTCATACATACTAACTCCAGCTAAAGCGAGCCATTGAAGCTGAGCCTCACATGACTCTGAACACCTTACAGAGGTTCCGACCACTAATGAAGTTTAGTACAGATCGACACTTCACCTACATTATAGCGTGAGTAGATGAACATAAAGAGTAGCTCCAAGACCTTGAGGAAATAACTAAGGAATGGTCTGCTGACCTCTTTATCGGATGAGCACAAGAAGAAACAGAAAAAGCCACCCAGGCTTTGACACAATTACAAGGAGTACTTGTAGAGAAGCTCCGAGCTATAGAATAGGAAAGGATTGATCTCCAAGCAAATTTCGATGAAGAAAAAGCACAAATACAACAAGGAAAAGAACAGTTTCTCATGGAGAAACTTGAAGTGAAAGAAGTGATCAGCAGATCACTTCGCTCTATGACATTCGTAGAAATAAAGGCAGAGGATCGAGTCACGCAGCAAGTGGAGAAGCTTGCAGAAGCTATCCAACATCTACAACAATGCATAAAATACTTAGAGCTCTGCGCAGTGCCCGAGACTCCATAGGATGTAAGGGATCAAAGAGAAGAAACTTCTTGAAGCGCAGTTGAGAGAATAAAATCCCTTTCTATGGAATGTAAGAAACTTATTGATCGCAATGTCTAGACCTATGAGAAACTCACTGAGAATCCAGAACTGAAGGCATTGGAGTCGCAGCTCCAAAAGGTGAAGTATCAAGCTAAAATGACACAAGAACAACTAAATCCCCTGTCAGCTATGGAAAGAATGAAGCACTCCCAAGAGCAATGCACCGCCCAACAACAGATCCACATATCCATAGAATATTTATGGAAGTAACTCAAAGACTCCAACCTATACAATATAAGGCCTACCAATTGTTCACAGAGGTCGAAGGTCGAGGAGAAGAACTAGAGTAGGTTGTCACTACAACTGAATAACGCCTAGAAGGACCTATGAACGAGGTAGTCATCCAAGAATTCACTGCACAAGAGGCCATAGCATAGCAACAAGTTGAAGGAGCTCGAGCCAAGCTCGAGGTTTTCGAAGTAGAACTACCCAGATCAGAGTGACTCGGGACAAGTCACAGGTGAGTGTTGGGGGCATGTTGGCCCTTGACCAAGTTTTGGGAGATCCTTGGTCAATTTTGACCTATTTTGGGACTTCGACAGCCTGTCGAAGGAGGAGCACAAGACGAATCAGAGATCACGGGATCTCGGCCCCTTTTGGGTCCTTTTTGGGATTTGGGATTATGTAACGGGTATGGGATGTCATCCCATGGGCTTACCCATGTTTAGGACTATTTTGTAATGTATAAATAGATGTTAAATCAATGTAGTAAGTATGAATGGCTAAGTGCTAGATCTATGTGATCAAAGGATTGTAAGTTCTCTGTGTATAGCGTGTGAGACTTGCAGAGCTACGTGCAAGTAAATGTAATAAGGTTTGGTGTTGTACCCTAGCTCGAAGACAAAGGATCTGGTGGAGTGCGCGCAGATCTCCTATATTCTGTGGAGTAGGATCTTGATGCTATGTGCCTGTAATAATCTTGACCGAAGATAATAAAGAAGAAGAGTTGGTCGACATAGCCCCAGGGTGGGGGTGAACCACGTATATGATGTGTTGCTTTGCTTTGTGCAATGTCTTGATGTGTTTATGTCTTTAGTTGCTAAGTTCTTTGATATAGATTGATAGATTTGTTTATGCTTATGCTAATGATGTATATGGATATAGATCTGACTTATGTGAATGTGTTGTTAATGTTTATGCGATTACTATAGTTCTTTTCATTTCAATTGATAAAAGCATCATAAGAACAAGATCACTGAGAAATACACATTCACAAGAGACACAACATTTATCCCGGGAAACCCTCTAGGAGAAGAAAACCCAGCAAAAACTTCCTTATCATAAATAGCTTATACAATGTTCAAGAGATAACTCAAACCAATACAGATAGTCCTCCCCAAGAGATGTGCCACCCTTCTTCTCCTCTCTCTAACTGGTAATTGCAGCTTGCCTCATAAGATAATGAGCAAGTGAGTTGTGTGTTAGAAGTGGGGCGCTAGCCTCCTATATATACAAGACTGGCATGTGTGAAAGGATTTCACTGGTAGGGCCGACCTCTCACTCTGGGTGGGTAAACCCACCTTTAAATTAATTCTATGTCTCAATAATAACTATTGGGGCCGACTTCTTATTCTACCCATTATAATTGTTCGATGACCAATCCACAAAAGGGAATTTGGTCCTAATACAATTACTGACATGATTAATCCACAATGGGGATTAATCCTAATAATAAAATAAGAATAAGAATAAGAATGCTCTTCACAGTTACATTATTTCAACACTTCCCCTTAACAAGAAGGGTATTCTTCATCAGCATCAGGTGAGAGAGGTCTGCATCATCAGTGGCATCAAGAGGACAGTATCGTCAATATCATCTTGAAACATTGGCTACCATATTTACGAGTCATCGAAAGTTTTCTTCATCGGCAGCATTATCATTCTCAAAAGAATGCTATCATCATCTGTGTTAGTGACATTATTTGTCTTAGGGATCAAATACGCCCAGGTCTGCAGGTTACGCGGGAAGCGCCCCAGCACAAAGTGGGAGAATTTCTTTTCCGATCACAAGTCAAGCGAGCAGGCGAAGTGTTGGTTGTCAGCTGCCGAGATTCAACTGCAAAGCAAATTGACAATCATCAGGATTTTAGGGCTGCCGATTGGTCCAGGATTTAGCACGAAGCGTAGCGCCAATAGTTCAAGGCAAATATGGGTTGTCTGATCCAGTTGAGATAGGTGGCAGTCAGTCAACATTTCAAGGATCG
The DNA here is from genome assembly GCA_009831015.1 of Picea engelmannii. Taxonomy (NCBI): domain Eukaryota; kingdom Viridiplantae; phylum Streptophyta; class Pinopsida; order Pinales; family Pinaceae; genus Picea; species Picea engelmannii. The sequence goes on along the minus strand of ML782529.1, from coordinate 464,274 downwards.
ACGTCTCGAGAGACAAGGAGCCTCCCATTCTTTACAGCCGAAATCGCCGATCAACGAAACACCGAAAGTGCCCAGAATTAGGCTCATGGTTTTGGTGCTTGGTCACAAAGGAGTATACCGAAAGGAGGGGTGCTAATGTTTATCATTCGACGAGACAGGCCCCAAAGCGCCAAGAGTGATCTTAGCCGTTCATCCTGGATGAACACGTGGTGCTCGATTGGGTCCTCTCAGCCTCTCTCCCATCACAAATTCACAGCAGGAAGACTTGCTCCTTCCTATTCATGAACTCCGAAGCGCCGAAAGCGCCCAAAGGCAGGCCCAAAATATCAAGGAGCAGTCTCAGTCGTCCATCTAAAGGGGACACCTGGTGTGTGATTAGGCTCCCTGCCTTCTCTCCCATCGCGATTTCGAAGCACAAGAAGCAGCTCCTTCATATCCTCGATGTGCAAAGTGATGAGAGCATCCAGGACCTGGGGCCCGCAGCAGCGTCGGGTGAATTTAGGACCGTCAGATTTGAAGGACACGCGACGCCAGATTAAGCCGTCTCGGCGTTTCTCTCATTGCGATTTCAAGAAGCATGGATCATCCCCTTCATATCCGTGAATGCCGAAAACACCTTTGGGAGTAAGCATAGGGTCATAGCTCATGGTCACCTAGGAGACAAAGAGAGTTGTTCAAGAGGGGCCAAAGGCACCGAGTTCAATCACAGAGGAGATCATCGCCACCCCCAGGCGCCATCGGATCTGATCTCAATCCTGTGTCTCGCTTGGAGTAAATGAAGGCATGAACGGGTGCTTGAAACCTCCCTTCATTCATTAAGTGTGAGATATGGAGGGTTTGGCAAGTGGTCTGCTGAAAGGGGTCCTGTGTACCATTTTTTTCAAAGAATCCATGCCGAAGTCTTCAAAGAGACAGAGAAGTTTTCACATGCTAGCTCGACACTTAATGGCTCAGCTACCCTCCTTACAGGAGCTATGCGCAGTTAAGGTGGCGCGTGAAGAAGGATTTCAGTACGAATTTGACTGAAAAGACACTGAGCCCTGGGTGACTAGGCATGCCTCTGTTAGGCGAATTTTCCTGAGTATATAGGCTCAGTTTTTGGATTTTGTAAGTATCGATGGTAGAGCAAGGCTCTCGATTGTAACATTTTGACAGACGCTCTAGTTTTCTAGTTATGCATCTGTATGTAAGATTTCTTGTTTTATGAAAGACAGTTTCCCTGTTTCATCTAGTTTTCATCTCATACTGAGGGAGTTCTTGATTGACTGATTCACATGAATTATTGCAGTTGCATTATGATAAAGGTTTTATTGTGACACTATTGTATTCCCTGGTTTTTTGCGTTTGAATGTAAGATGATCTCGCGTTTAAATGAATTCTCCTATAGTCTGCTATAAATAGAATGTTGACAACAGACCTTTGCATCTCTCCAATATAAGTCTTCCCCCCTACTCACCCTTACTACAACTCACTGTCTGAAGTATGTCCAAGACCTCACCTACCCATGCATGTTGGGCCTAGTTTCGGAGTCGAAACAACATCGTCCGAATTTACTTCCATTCGATCACCTCTTCCATACACAAACCGTGACATAAAATGATGGGCATTGGGCTCTGTTCCTGCAAGAAATCCAGGATTGACTTCCATCGCCAACATTTTTGGTGCCGTCGTCGGGGACGAAGTTGAAAATTTTCCCTGGGATTGAACGACATTGAACCTCTGATTCCGAAGGTGCATCGAGTATCAGAGCCTTTGAAGATTTATACTGTGCACCTGGTGAATCCATTGTGACGACTCTATTGGGGAGAACTTGCTCTATTAATTGTGGCTTTCAGAGGCAGACACACATGGTCTCATCCATAGCTGCCTCTAGCTACACCTGAAACTGATCCAAAGGTGGTTCTCAGAAAAGGAAAGGCCTCCGAAGAAGAAGCTCCCACCACCGAACCAGGTAATCCGCCATCTCCTTCTGTAGGAAATCCATTCTCTCCTCCTCAGTTTCTTATTAGACGTCCTTCAGGGGTTTCCCATTTCCTGAATTTTGGGAGTGTTCCTGTTGATTTTTCCCCTCCCGGTCTAGGACCGAAGGGAGAAATCCTTGTCACTCCCCTATCCTCTGAGGCTGTACCTTGGCGTAGGCCCAGGACTACATAAAATTTCCCCACTCCTATATTTATTGCTCCGCCTCTTGTTATCGTTACTACTCCTGTGCAAAGAGGAGCACCTGCTGACTTGAGCTCGCTAGCCTTCTCCTTAAATCCCCTCTTGTTTCCCACTCCACTTCGGAACTCATTCCCAGTAGCCCCTTCGCGAACTCCTTCTCCTCCGAGTTCTCCTCCACCTAATATCCCTATGGCAGGAGAAAACCCCCCTATGACTAGAATGGAGGCCATTATAGCCGCTAGGTATGCTCCCCTCGCGCTACCACAACCTCTCAATGCCCTCCCAGCAGATGGTTACCTCAAGCAGTTGCCCAAGTCTACAGGTGAGGGGAACATAACTACAGAAGAACACCTAGAATCCTTTTACCATTTCACAGATGATAATGTCATCATGCATGCAGATGTATGGATGAGGATTTTTGTCCATAGCCTTCAAGGTGAGGCTAGAAAATGGTTCAAAGCCCTGCCTCCTAGATCTATTGATGGGATCGAAGCTTTAGATAATGCCTTTTTGAGATAGTGGGGAGATAAAAAAGACTTCATGTATTACATGACAGAGTTTGGGTATTTGAAGAGAAAAGAAGGAGAGTCTGTCTCCGACTTCTCCAAGAGATTCGATAAAATGTACAATAAAATCCCTGCTGAGATCAAACCCTCAGAAGCCTCTGCAAAGATCACTTATGCCAGCACTTTTGATCCTGATTTCTACCTCCTTCTCAGGGAAAGAAGAGCCACTACTCTGGCCCATATGCAAGATGCAGTCGTGGAGGTAGAATCTAATATATTGGTTGTTGACCGACTTAGGAACACTGCTGGTAGAAACATATCCAGGCAGAGGCCTGAAGATTCCTCATCCAGCTCCTCTCCCCTGCCCCTTCAGACATATGAGACAGCTAGAATATTAAAGTCACTTTCTGCTAGAATGGATAGGTGGGAGTTAGAAGGGAAGCCCATGTACAAAAATCCCCAGAATATTGATGGTAGAGGTTTCAGGAGACCTGATAACAATGGACCGCGGGCCTTCCCAAGGGAACAAAGGGAAAAAGACAGAGAATGTCAAAGGATTCAAACCCCTCTCCAAAATAACCTGGCTACTCATGAGGGAGGGGAGGAGATAGACGAGTTTGACCCCAAAATTCATTGTGTTGAAGACGCTATTCCTTTTCCTCATTTGACTCAGTCTGCATATGAGAAATCCTTGATGAACGTTCAAATCCATGAGTTAGGTAAGGGAGAAAGGGTCGGTCACACCTCTAACAGATACCACCTCAGGTCAAGAAAGAAAGAGGGAGATTTTGACAGCCAAGACCAGCCCCTCATAACAGAAAGGTCTACTAAAGCTGCAACAATCACTACTAAAGAAAAGAAAACCCAGAGTGCTTCACCAACAGCCAAGGAACCTGTCACTGAGGTAAGGGAAACTCCTAAGCCTATTCCTTCCTTCAATTTTGAGCATGAGATTCAGAAGATTAGAATCCCTGTACCCCTATCGGAACTAGTTAAAAATGAAGATTTCAAAAGGTCCCTCTCCAAGCTGCTACAATCTGAGCTCCCCCAGCCTTCCACTGACTCAATAAATCTCCAGGATGAAAAGCTAGTAGTTTTCCTACAACCCATGGTAGAAGATAGAGATGATTCATCCCCTCCCTTCTACACATCCCTGAATATACATTATAAAGTGTTGCATAACTGCCTCATGGATTCAGGGGCTTCCCATAACCTTATGCCCAAAATAGTTATGGAATAATTGGGACTAGAGGTGACAAAAAATTATCATGATTTGTACTCTTTCGATTCGAGAAGAGTGCAGTGTCTAGGAGTCATCAAAGACCTGGCGGTTTCTTTGTTTCAGCTGCCCATGAAGAGTGTGGCCATGGATATTGTGGTAGCTGACGTTCCCCCCAAATTTGGCATGTTGTTGTCTAGATCCTGGATTAAAAATCTTGGGGGAACATTGCATATGGATCTCACGTATGCCACCATTCCAGTCTTTGGAGGGGAACAAAGGAGGTTATATAGAGAAACTCAGTTGGCCTACATTGTTAGTGATGAAGCAAATCCCACCAATCACCCCATCTTTTCACTTGACACTGACCTGGGGTCTAGTTTATTGCAAGTCATTGATGCTCCTGAAGACCCTTTCCAAGTCAGAAAGCAGCCCAGTCTTGATTATCCGATTCCCCCTCAAACCCCTTCCATGTGGAAGATGTTTTTTGACAGATATTCTTCTAGCGAAGGTGCTGGTGCTGGGGTAGTTTTCATATCACCTTGTCAAGAGGCCATAGCCCTGTCATACAAGATGGAATTCAAAACCACCAACAATGTGGCAGAGTATGAAGCTCTTGTTCTGGGTATGAGGGTCGCAAAGGCAATGGGGATTAAAGAAATAGAAATATTTGGAGACGCTGAGTTAATTATCCAGCAAGTCAGAAAGGCTTATCGTGCTAATAATCCCCGACTCAGGAATTACAGAAATGAAGTATGGGACCTAATTGATAGTTTCTTCTTGGCCTTTAACATTTATTTTATTCCGAGAGGGGAGAATACTTCAGCCGATTCTTTAGCTATCTCAGCTAGTTTGCTCAAAGTTCCTCTACCGTCGATGGTCAAATATGATGTTGAAATGCGATATACGCCCTCTGTACCAGACAATGTCAAGCATTGGAAGGTATCCGAAGACGATCTGGAGATTGAAAAATTTCTCCAATCTGGTGATGAATTTTCTGCATTGCACATTGATCAGGATCCCGACCCGGAAGGTAACCCTTACCCTGAGGTGTTTTTAAATAAAATTGCTAATCACCAGATTATTTAGCTGCCCAACAATCACATTCCGAGAGGACTGGTCCCCTTGGAAAGACTGTTCGATGGGAATGATGTGGTCGTAAAGGGTAAGGTTTCAAATGAAGATACTGATACAACCGAATGCAACATTGGCACACAGGAGGAGCCCAGGTTTGTCAAATTATCAAGTAGTTTGACCAGAGAACAGAAGCCCGAATATACTGAGTTGCTAAAAGAGTTTGTTGATGTGTTTGCATGGACATACGAAGACCTCAAGACTTATGACACATCTGTCATTGAGCACAAGATCCCACTAAAGGAAGAGGCTAAACCGTTCAGACAGAAGATGAGACAGATAAATCCCATGTTGCTACCTGTCATAGAGAAAGAAGTGAAGAAATTGTTAGATGGCCAAATTATTGTCCCCTTGAGATATTCCGAATGGGTGGCCAATTTGGTCCCAGTAAGGAAGAAAAGTGGGGAAATCAGACTCTGTGTTGATTTCAGGAACCTGAACAGGAGCTCAAGGAAAGGAAATTATCCCCTGCCCAACATGGAACACATATTGCAAAGGGTAACGGGTGCCTCTAGGATATCCATGATTGATGGTTTTTCTGGTTATAATCAGATATCAGTCATGCCTGAGGACAGAGAAAAAACAACCTTCACCACTCCTTGGGGTACATTCATGTATGCCAAAATGCCTTTTGGATTGATGAATGTGGGAGAAACGTTCCATCGAGCTATGGATATAGCCTTCATCGGGGAGAAGGACCAGTTTGTGGTAATCTATCTAGATGACATCACAGTCTTCTCTAGGTCAGACAAGGAGCACCGCTGCCACTTGAGGAAAGTTTTCCTGAAGTGTCGGAGGTTTGGCCTATCCCTAAACCCCAAGAAATCTTTGTTTGCTATGAAGGAGGGGAATTTATTAGGCCATATAGTATCAACAGAGGGAGTGAGAATTGATCCTAACAGGGTAGAGGCAATTCAAACCCTGTCACTTCCTAGATCCAAGAAGGAAGTTCAGGCCTTTCTGGGAAACATCAATTTCTTGAGGAGATTCGTCTCAAATTTTGCTGAGTTGGTGAAACATATCACAACCATGCTCAGGAAAGGAAATGAAGTAAAATGGATTGTTGAACCCAGGGAATCTTTTATCCAAATAAAAAGGGCATTGACTGAGGCACCTGTGCTAATCAATCCTGACTATTCCAAAGAGTTCCTAATTTTCTCTTTTGCTTCTTTTGATACAGTAGCGGTGGTCTTGTTGCAGAAAAATAAGGAAGGGCGATAGCAACCCATTGCCTTCTTCAACAGGGCATTAAGAGATGCAGAGATCAGGTATGAAATCATGGAGAAACAAGCTTATGCCTTAGTGAAATATCTCAAAGCTTTCAGAGTCTATGTCCTGCACTCAAGGGTAACCGCATATGTTCCTTCGACTTTTGTGAAGGACATCCTTATACAGCCTGATATAGATGGGAGAAGAGGCAGATGGATCACTAGAATCCTAGAATTTGACTTGGAGATAAAGCCCACCAAGTTGGTTAAGGGGCAAGGTTTAGCCAAGCTACTGACTGAATCCAATTATGAAGCCTTGGGCGTTAGTTTCATCAATATCTTCTCATGAATTCAACAAGTTGAGTTTCCCAGTCAACGCTCTCCGAAAGGCGTATTGCTGGAAAAGTGTGCCTGGTATCGTGACATTTTGTACTTTTTGTGGGAGTTGAAGCCCCCAGATGGAATGTGTAAAAGTAAGGAAAGAGCATTGAAGCTCAAGGCAGTCAGATATTGCCTCATTGGGCAAGTTTTATACTGGAGAGACCCTCTAGGAGTTCTGCTGAGATGTCTGAACCCACCAGAAGCCCAGAAAGTTATGTTTGATTTCCACAGAGGCCTCTATGGGGGGCATCATTTCTGGAAGACCACGGCTCACAAAATCCTCAGGGCTGGGTATTACTGGCCCACTTTATTCGTTGATGTCACCAGAGAAATCAAGGTCTGCATCAAATGCCAAAAGTTCTCAGGGAAACAGCAGCTTGGCCACTACCACTGAAGCCTGTGATATCTTCAGCACCTTTTCAACAGTGGGGGCTAGACTTTATCAGGGAAATTCATCCTCCCTCAAGCGGCCAGAACAGATGGATCCTGACTGCAACAGATTATTTCACCAAGTGGATAGAAGTTGTCCCTACCAGAAGTACATCCCACAAAGTAATTATCAGCTTCCTCGAGGATATCATAGCCATATTTGGCTTTCCCAGTAGGATCATAACTGATAATGTTGCTTCTTTCAAATCTGAGCCTCTCATTAAGTTCTGTGAGTAGTTCCAAATCTCGCTAATTCACTCCACCCCCTACTATCCACAGGGAAATGGTTTAGCCAAATCCTCCAACAAGGGCCTGATAAGGATCATCAAAATACTATTGGAGTACAACAAAAGGGCCTGGGAGTCGAAGTTGAAATTTTCTTTACGGGCTGATCGAGTGACAACGAAGAAATCCCTGGGCACCTCGCCTTTTCAGCTGGTTTATGGAGAAAAGGTGGTTTTTCCCACTCAGCTTGCCTTACCTGTGGTGAAGTTCTTTCAAGATTATGAAGGAGAGCCAGATCATATGATAATAAGGATTCATCAGATAGTACAAGTACAACAGACCATGGAATAGGTGAGGGACACCGCTCATAGTCATCAGCAAAGGGTCAAACAGGCTTTTGACAGGAAGTTCAGGAAGAAGGAGTTCGAGATCGGGGATTTGGTACTTAAGTGGGATGCACCTAGACAAGATAAGGGAAAACATAGCAAGTTTGATGCCCTCTGGACCAGCCCCTTCAGAATCTCTGAGGTCTTCTCAAACAACACGTACCAGTTGCACGATATGGAGGGCGAAGAGGTTTTCAATAGCCCAGTAAATGGGCATTTTCTAAAGAAATGTTTTGTTTGAGCCTTAGACGGCTCCTTTGTTTGTAAATATTATCCTTTAGTTCTTTATTCATTTTCTGTTTGTATATTTTCAACTTATTAAAAGACTCCATAGCCCAATAGCAAGGCACTGAAACTGTAGAATGAGTTCTTAGAGCATCACAGGGACGACTCTATCCCCCATGGAGCCTAATGTTAGCGACATTATTTGTCTTTGGGCTCAAATACACCCAGGTCTGTAGGTTACGCAGGAAGTGCCCCAGCGCAAAGTGGGAGAATCTCTTTTCCGATCAAAAGTCAAGTGAGCAGGCGAAGTGTTGGTTGTCAGCCGCCGAGATTCAACTGCAAAGCGAATCGACGGTCATCGAGATTTCGAGGCTACCGATTGGTCAGGGATTTAACACGAAGTGTAGCTCCAATAGTTCAAGTAAAATTTGGGTCGTCCGATCCAGTTGAGACAAGTGGCAGTTAGTCATCATTTCGAGGATCGGTGTCTCGGGAGACAAGGAGCCTCCCATTCTTTACAGCTGAAATCGCCGATCAACGAAACACCGAAAGAACCCAGAATTAGGCTCATGGTTTTGGCGCCTGGTCACAAAGGAGTAGACCTAAAGGAGGGGCGCTAATGTTTATCATTTGACGAGATGGGCCGCCAAGTGCCAAGAGTGATCTCAATCATTCATCCTGGATGAACACGTGGTGCGCGATTGGGTCCTCCCAGCCTCTCACCCATCGTGATTTCACAGAAGGAAGACTTGCTCCTTCCTATTCACAAACTCCGAAGTGCCGAAAGCGCCCAAAGGCGGGTCCACAATATCGAGGAGAAGTCTCAACCATCCATCTAAAGGGGACACCTGGTGCATGATTAGGCTCCCCGCCTTCTCGCCCCATCACGATTTCGAAGCATAAGAAGAAGATCCTTTATATCCTCGATGCGCGAAGTGACAACAGCGTCCAGGACCTCGGGCCCGCAACACCATCGATTGAATTTAGGACTGTTAGATTTGAAGGACGTGCGACGCCAGATTAAGCCGTCTTGGCATTTCGCTCATCGCGATTTCAAGAAGCATGGATCAGCCCCTTCATATCCATGAACGCCGAAAACACATTTGGGAGTAAGCACAGGGTCATAGCCCATGGTCACTTGGGAGACAAAGAGAGCTATGTAAGAGGGGCCAAAGGCACTGAGTTCAGTTACAAAGGAGATCATCATGACCCCCAGGCTCCATCGGATCCGATCTCAATCCTGTGTCTCGCTTGGAGTAAATGAAGGCATGAACGGGTGGTTGAAACCTCCCTTCATTCATTAAGTGTGAGATATGGAGGGTCTGGCAAGCGGTCTGCTCGAAGGGGTCCTGTGTACCATTTTTTTCAAAGAAGCCATGCCAAAGTCTTCGAAGAGACAGAGAAGTCTGCACATGCTAGCTCGACACTTAATGGCTCAGCTAGACCTCCTTACAGGAGCTATGCGTAGTTAAGGTGGCATGTGAAGAAGGATTTCAGTATGAATTCGACTGAAAATACACCGAACCTGGGGTGACTGGGCACGCCTCTGTTAGGCAAATTTTCCTGAGTATATAGGCTCAGTTTTTGGATTTTGTAAGTATCGATGGTAGAGATAGGCTCTTGATTGTAATGTTTTGACAAACGCTCTAGTTTTTTGGTTATGCATCTGTTTGTAAGATTTCTTGTTTTATGAAAGACAGTTTCCCTGTTTCATCTAGTTTTCATCTCATACTGAGGGAGTTCATGATTGACTGATTCACATGAATTATTGCAGTTGCGTTATAATAAAGGTTTTATTGTGACACTATTGTATTCCCTGGTTTTATACATTTGAATGTAAGATGATATCACATTTAAATGCATTCTCCTACAGTCTGCTAGAAACCTGATGTTGACAACAGACCTTTGCATCTCTCCGATATAAGTCTTCCCCCCTACTCACCCTTACTACAACTCACTGTCTGAAGTATGTCCAAGACCTCACCTACCCATGCATGTCGGGCCTAGTTTCAGAGTCGAAACAACATCGTCTGAGTTTACTTCCATTCGATCACCTCTTCCATACACAAAATGTGACATAAACTGATGGGCGTCGGCCTCTGTTCCTGCAAGCAATCCAGGAGTGACTTCCATCGCCAACAATCTGCATCAAATATGTATCAGTAAAAAATGATACCTCATCACAGCACTAGGCTGGCAGTACTACATTGGCTCAATGTCACAGTTGTTAAGATAGTATCTCAATGTCAGTCACATCTTACTTTACGTCTAAAAACTAGGTCAGAAGCAAGGAATATCATCATCTCACTTTACATCTAACAACTAGGTCAGAAGCGAGGAATCACAACGTCATTCTTTACGTCTAACAACGAGGTTAAAAGCATGAATCATCTTGCTTTACGTCTAACAACGAGGTCAGAAGCAAGGAACACATAAAAATCTCCCTTTATGTCTAACAATGAGGTCAGAAAGCGAGGAATCATCTTGCTTTACGTCTAATAGCTAGGTCAGAAGCAAGGAATATCATCATCTCACTTTACGTCTAACAACTAGGTCAGAAGCGAGGAATCACAATGTCATGCTTTATGTCTAACAGTGAGGTCAGAAGCATGACTCATCTTTCTTTACGTCTAACAACGAGGTCAAAAGCAATGACTCATCTTTATTTATGTCTAAAAGCGAGGTCAGAAGCAAGGAACACACAGTGTCATGCTTTACGTCCAACAACGAGGTCAAAAGCAATGACTCATCTTGCTTTACGTCTAATAGCAAGGTCAGAAGCAAGGAAAATATATATACTCCCCCTTTCAGGGAGGGTCCTTTTGGACTATACCAAGCTTATCTCGAAAGTGTTCAAACTTTACACGAGATAGAGGCTTAGTCAACACGTCAACAACCTGTTCATCTGTGCTAATGTACTAGAGCTTCAAGGCTCCTCTCTATACCATGTCGCGGATGAAATGATAGCGGATCTCTGTGTGCTTCAACCTGTCGTGGAATACATGATTCTCTGTCATCTTTATGCAGCTCTGGTTGTCACATAGAATCGCGGTTACTCTCATCTCCAAGTCAAATAGGCCTGTCAGCAACTTGCGAATCCATATAGATTCGCAGCTAGTAGAAATGCAACAATGTACTCTGCTTCCGTTGTGCTGAGAGCAATACTAGATTGCTTCCTACTCTGCCATGAGATCATGGTTGATCCCAAACTGAAACAACATTTGGAAGTGCTTTTCTGTCTGCAATGCTTCCTGCCCAATCTGCATCAGTATATCCACTCAATGTGAAGTCATGATCTCCATAATAGCTGAGACCATAATCCATTGTACCTTTAAGGTACCTCATCACATGTTTTGCAGCCACTAGGTGAACATGTATGGGCTCTACCAGAAACTGACTCAAGGTGTTCACTGCAAAACAAATTTTTGGTCTGGTGTTCGTCAGATACATCAATGATCCAATAATTTTTCTGTAGAGTGTGGCATCTATCAAATATGACGAAGTATCGACCAGTAGCTTTAGCTTCGCTTCCATGGGAGTATTCATGGACTTGCATTCTAGCATGTCGAATCTCTTTAAGATTTCAACCGTGTACTTTCTTTGGTTAAGGAAGATTCTTTCTGGACTCTGCCATACCTCAAGGCCTAAGAAGTAATGCATTATACCAAGGTCTTTCATTTCAAATTCGGTGGCAAGTCTCTGTTTACATTCAGTGATGAGATTTTCTTCTCTAGTTAAGAATAATTCATCCACATACAGTAGTAATATTACTGATTCATTATCCATAATTTTGAAGTAGATATTTGAATCTGTTTTACTCTTGGTAAAGCCTAAGCTCGTCAAGAAACTGTCTATACAACCATACCAAGTTGTGGGAGCTTGCTTCAATCCGTATAAGGCTTTCTTCAATCGACAGACATGAGACTTCATGTCTTCAACCTCAAATCCTTGGGGTTTATCTATATACACTTCCTCTTCGATAACACCATTCAGGAAAGTTGTCTTCACGTCCATCTGGTGTAGCTTCCATTTCATCTTGGCAGCAAGAGCTATTATGGTTCTGATCAAAGTGTATCTGGCCACAGGAGCAAATGTCTCTTCATAGTCAATACCTTCCTTCTGGGAAAAGCCACGAGTGACAAATCTTGCTTTGTATTTCTCAATACTTCCATCAACAACATGTTTTATTTGAAGATCCATTTTGATGATACCACATCCTTACTTTTTGGTCTGGGAACTATTTCCCATACATCATTCTTTATTATGGATTGGTATTCCTCTATCATGGAATCTACCCATTCCTTCTTTTGAATGGCCTCTTCAAAGCATGTAGGTTCTTCATCAACTAGATTGCACATCGAAGACGTGTAACTGGAGAATGGCTTTGGTCTTTTCACCTGTCTCGTGGTTCCTTCTGGAACACCATACTTCTCTCCATCTTGAATAAGCTCTCTTTCCCAAGAAGGCTTTCTTTTATGGGAGAAGGTCATTTTAGGAGGTTCTTGAACTTCTGTTATATCATGATCTTCAGGAGTCTCCTCATCAGGGGAAGTCACGACTTCCCTTACAAGTTCTGCAGTTCTGGGAACTTCCCTCACGGATTCTATAGTCCTGGGATTTACAGATTCCTCTTCATACATTTCTTCAAGCTGGCATCTTCTAGATTTCTTAAGTGTTGCTTCTTCATCAAAGGTCATGTCCCTACTGATCTCAATATGGTGGTGACTAGGTATGTAGATTCTGAAGGCCTTGGATACCTCACAGTATCCCACAAATATTCCCTTCTTTCCAGAGGGTTCCAGCTTGTTTCTTTTCTCTTTCGGTATATGAATAAATAATGGACAACCAAATATTTTGAGATGGCTTACTTCTGGCTTCTTTCTGGTGAACATTTCTTCTGGGGTCTTGAACCCAAGTGCACTATGGGATAATTTGTTATGCACATAAATAGCTGCCATTGTTGCTTTTGCCCATAAGCACATAGGAAGATCTTGATCGTGAATCATGGTCTTTATAGCTTCCATAATTGTTATGTTCTTCCTTTCAGCTACACTATTTTGTTGAGGATTATAGGGAGTAGTGAGTTCCCTCTTGATCCCAACATCTCTGCAGAAGTTTACGAACTCCTTTCAGGTATATTCTCCTCCATTATCTGACTTGAGTATCTTAATATTTCTTTCAGAAAGATTCTCTATCAGGGCTTTGAATTCCTTGAATTCCTTGAATACTTCATCTTTAGATTTTAAGAAATATATCTAGGTCACGTCTGAATGGATGAGTTTCAATGCTCCTTTTGCTTTGTTTTTCCTCTTTGGAAAAGGGTTCTTGATGTTCTTCCCTTGTGCACATCCATTGCATATGCCTTCCTGATCAACCTTGAGTTCTGGTAAACCTGTGACAACGTTGCATATGCATGGTAGCGCCTTGTAGTTGATGTGGGCCAATATTCTATGCCAAAGTTTGCATGAGTTTTCGATGGCATGGGTCATGGCAGTTTCTGGGTGACCCTTCATCTTATATAAGCCATTTTCTTCACTTCCAATGATGATTACTTCATTTAAGGTTTATCCCTTAGCCCACATAATAACTTCTCCATTTATGAAGGCAACTCTATAGCCTTTCTTGTCTAAAGATGATATGGATAGTAAGTTCTTCTTTAGGCCCGGTACATAGAGTATGTCCTTCATTGTTATTGAGTTTTCTAAATCTAGCTTGTAGTTTGATTCTCCTATTCCCTTGATGGGATATTGATAATCATCTCCAAGAGTTACTTTCTGAGAAAACTTCTTTTCTGAAATACAAGAGAGAGTATTTTTCTTCCCGTCATATGTTTTGATGCACCGCTATCAATGGGCCATGTGTCCTCTCAAGGTGATATAGATCCCGATAGAGATGAGATCAAGACATGGTCCTTAATCATCTTCATAGGTGGTTCTTCATCTTCGGCTATGTGAGCATGTTGCCTTTTGTGCTTCCTCTTGTACTCTTCTCTTCTGACTGGACAATTATTTGCCTTGTGTCCCATCTTATCACAAT
>ML782529.1:436788-449438 GCA_009831015.1 Picea engelmannii | reverse complement strand
CTTTGCATTTCAATAGATAAGAGCATCATAAGAACAAGATCACTGAGAAATACACATTCACAAGAGACACAACATTTATCCTGGGAAACCCTCTAGGGGAAGAAAACCCAACAAAAACTTCCTCAAAAACTTCCTTATCATAAATAGCTTATACAATGTTCAAGAGATAAATCAAACCAATATAGATAGTCCTCCGCAAGAGATGCACCACTCTTCTTCTCCTCTCTCTAACTGGTAATTGCAGCTTTCCTTATAAGATAATGAGCAAGTGAGTTGTATGTTAGAAGTGAGGCACTAGCCTCCTATATATACAAGACTGGCACGTGTGAAAGGGTTTCACTGGCAGGGCCAACCTATCACTTTGGGTGGGTAAACCCACCTTTAAATTAATTCTAGGTCTCAATAATAACTGTTGGGGCTGACTTCTTATTCTTCCCATTATAATTGTCCGATGACCAATCCGTAAAAGGGGATTTGGTCCTAATACAATTACCGACATGATTAATCCACAATGGGGATTAATCCTAATAATAAAATAATAATAATAATAAGAATGCTCTTCACAGTTACATTATTTCAACATGTTCTTAGTGCTTGAATCTACTAGATCTAATTGACCTCTCTATGATAAGTGCTTAGATACATCAGATCTGAGTGAATGATGCGATGCTCTGTTTTATATATGTTATAGATACTGGTTAAATATTGATGAACTATCGGTGCTAAGTTCTCTGTTAAGTATTACAGTCACATATATGTGTCCCAGCTAAGGTTTCAGATACCTGAGTCCTACAACCACCCCTGCCTCTACCTCGGGTGAGACTTCATTTGCTTCGTAGGTGTTGCCGAAAAGGCCGGTAGTTAGGGTTTTGTTGGTGCATTGTTGTAGCGTTGAACCATGGGTCTGCCCCTGTGCCAACAAGATCATAGCATTGGAGGAATTCCATCAGATGAAGATGAAGTCAGTGACAGTGAGACAGAAAGAGTTATATTCATGGTAGTAGAAGACTCGGATAAAGAAGACTCTGAAGAAGAATATGAAGAAACCGAAGAAGAATATGAAGTAGTTGAAGAATAAATTGAAGAGGCAGAAGTTGACTACCGAGAGGAATTAATGTGTTTTGTTAGTCTCTAATTTTTGCTTTTGATTTTGTGAGAAACCTTAATACCAAACCCTTCCTACCTGCACTTCATTATCTGCTTCCAGTTGATTTTGATCATTGTTTTTAGTGTCTTATGGTTTGCATTTCAGTTTTTGAATAATTTATTTAAGTTTGGAGTTGTAAGACATGGTTTAAATGATGTGTCAGTTTATATGCCTGTTTGAACTTTAAAAATTCAAATTATGCTAAGTCATTAATAGCGCTACGTGAATAGCCTTATTCCCAGAGCGCAAAGATAATCATGCCTTGATATGCGCCCGTCACCCAAATTTTGTTATGATGACATAGATCGTGGTTTGAGAGTTCGCATGTGTCCCACAATAGCTTTGGAATCATTTAGTGATTCAAACTGTTTCATGATCGGATTGCTATGTACTCACAAAGGACTCATTTAAAATCATCCAATTCTCAATGATCACTATATTGAACCTGGAATTCTATATCTGATTTTGCTGAATTTTAGGCGTAGGTATTGTCTCAGAAGAATGGTTATACACTAACAGATTGCAGGTGGCAAATTCAAAATTTGAATCATGCTAGTTATAGCATTGTGTTTTGATGGCGCCTAAGAGGAGCGGACAGGTAGTCAGATTAGAACCCGAGGGTGCTGAACTCCTCGAAGCTTATCCTCAGATGGCTCAAAGGTTCAGAGATGTCGAGTGGTTTGAATTCCTTACCACTTTTCAAGGTTACGATGAGCAGGTCTCCATGGAGTTTTCACTAAACTTTGATGGTCACAAGGTGGAGATCGGGAAGATGTTGATGTTGGTGACAGAATAGACAATTGCTAAATCTTGCAGATTGGTGGTTGGAGAAGAAAGATGGTGGAAGAAAGAGCATGTGGTTATAGAGTTTGTCAATCAATTTCTACTTCCAGATAAGAAAAATCCGAATTGGAGAAGGGGAGTTCCTCGCAGCTGGATTAGACCTAAATGACACACTGCTCTGATCGTTATCCACAGGTATATCACCTGCGAAGGTAGATTTTCACTAGTCTATATCTACCACATTAGGATATTAATGCATCTAAATGGTGATTATCTACTCAAAATCTTGACAAAGATGTCAAAGCGAGTGTAGTCACTCTCCACCAATGAAAGAGAAGTTTGTCTCATCAAGTCTTAATTAAGACTTTAGTTATGTCTTCTTTGAGATAATTACAGAAGCCCTGGAGCTGGCTCATGCAATCTTTAAACCCTAACACACAGTCCAACAAACAAAAGAAATTCAAAGGAAAAAAGACTGTTACACAGAAACAAAATATTTCAATTGATGAAACCCCTGTTAAAGAAGAAATGCGTGATATCAGGGTGACAAGAAATAGGCAGAGGAAAGACTGTGTTCGGGTCGAAAAATTGGAGATCCAGAGGACTTTTTTGTGAAACTCCTTAAAAAGGAATTTATGTTCTATTTGACACTTAATAGAAAAGGCATATGGATGGTTAGACACTCTTTTCTACTCTGTTTTTCTTTCTTCATGCTTGAATTCATTATTCAGATTGCAATGCTTTTGATTCTTGATTGTTAATTAATACAGTGAAAAATTTACTATGGAAATTATTTTCAAGTTTTGATATCATGCTGATTGTCTTGTTTCTTTATGATATTCTGAGACAAGAATTTATGTGAAGTTGACAAATTGAAGGCTTCATCTTCTCTTTTTCTTATTGGTTTAATCCATCTATGTGTCTACCTTTTATTTAGTCAATGGGATATGCTATGTTTTGACCTTGTTTTCATGTTATGTTATAACCTTGAGCCACTTTTCAACCACCTTATTCAAAAAACCAAATTATAAAAACATTCTAAACACTTTGCAATAAACCGATGATACCCTAGCTTGCCCTCTCATAGTCAAGTGCAACTTTAGGGACTGACATTTTTGGTGTCGTTGTCGGGGACGAAGAAACGAATATATATTACCTGGGGAAACGACAAGTTTAGATTCAGATCTTGATGGTGAACAAGATTTTGGACACTATTTAAGACTGTGATTATTCACCTGGCGACTCCTCTATGGTAATTCTGGCTCCTAAAAGAGAAGGTAAAGGACCTAAAACTCCTCTAATGTCTTCATCATATAATAAGAGACTAGTAACTAGGAAAAATCCAGATTCTGAGCCTGTTGCAGCAGTTCTAGATCCTGAAAAGTTACTAAGAAAACCTAAAGTTCTTTCTGGATAGTCTTCACTCTTAAAATGAAAATTGTCTTCAAAAATTTCTTAAGGACAATCCTTTGAAATCACCAAAACCCAAGTAGATGAAGAGGTGAATCCTGAAAGTGAAATTAAACCTGTTATTGAGCCTGCTACAGTTTCATTCCCTTCAACTATTTCAGAATTAAATATAGAACAGTGGAAGTTACTTACTGAACTCATTAAACAGGAATATCCAAACATCTTACATATGACTGAAACTTAGAAAGGTCACAACATAGATATTAAGAGTGAACCATAGACACCTTCATCATCTCTTGAATATCTCTCATCTGAGGATTTTAGATCACAATATTTTTCTTTTGAGAATCCTCTGTTTCTCAGCCCATTATCTGATCATAGTCCAGAAGTGAAATCCTTATCTGCTAAAGATCAAGACTCAGTGATAGTACATATAAGTTGTAATACACAAGGGACATTTTCACCTTCAACATCACCAATCTTGCTCACTCCCAAAGATCCAAAAATAGCTAATATGGCTGCAAACATAATGGATGAAATAGTTGCAGCAAGGTATGCCCCTTTGGTTCTTCCACAAGTCATGTATGCCTTTCCACCAAATGATTATATGAGATACTTGCCCAGATTGAATGGAGATGGAGCAGTTACTGCTAAAGAGCATTTGAGTTCATTTTATAGTTTTGCAGATAATTTCAATGTAGAGCATGCTGATGTGTGGATGAGATTATTCGTACAAAGTCTAAATGGGGAAGCAAGAAAGTGGTTCAAGAGTTTTCCTCCTAATTCAATTGCTGATATCATAGCCTTAGATGATGCCTTTCTTAAACATTGGGCAGACAAGAAAGACTTTTTATACTATATTACCGAATTCGGTGCTTTAAGGAGGAAACAAGGTGAATCAATACCTAATTTTACCAAAAGGTTCAACCAGATGTATGGTAAAATTCCAGAGGAGATTAAACCTTCAGAGACATTAGCTAAAATCACTTTTGCTAATGCATTCGATGTTGAATTTTCCTTGTTGCTTAGGGAAAGAAGAGTTGCTACCCTCAGCCTGATGCAAGATGCTACTATCGAGGTAGAATCAAACATATTAGCAACAGACAAATTTAAGTCTAGAAGTGATAGAGACAGGAAAAATTAAAAGGAAGAGTTTTCTTCATCTTCTAATTCAACATATGATTCTAAAATGGATGAAATGTATAAGATGCTGAAAACTATGACATCTGAAATGGCAAGGTTGAAGATGGAACAAAAACAACCCAGTAGACCTACACAGGAGAGTGGTTACAGAAATCCAAATCAGTTCAGGAGGCCAAACAATGTACCTCAAATCTTACCAAGAGAAAGAAAAAACCAAGATGACCAAAAGGTTTTGCCTCCTTTTCAGAATAATGCAGTAGATGAGGAGGAGGATGAAGATGATATAGAAGAATACCCTACAATTTATTTGAATGATTCTGAATCATCTCCTCTACATGTGACACACCAATATTATGAACATGCTTTGATTGCAAACTAGTTTGAGGAAGGGGATGAAGATGAGATTGTCCAATAGGAACCTAAAAGAAAAAAATACAATCTCAAATCTGGTTCGAATGCACCTAAAGTAGATACACCTGTTTCCACAAAGAAGGTCAGTACTCTAGTTAAAACAAGAATTATCAAAGGAAGTCCCAAGATTCAGGCTGATCAACCATTGAAACAACCTGCCAAGGATAGTACTGTTGACATAAAGGAACCAGACATAAACGTTTATGATTTCAGTTTATAACACGAAATCAACAAAATCAAGATTTCAGTGCCATTATTAGAGCTCATGAAAATAGAACCCTTCAGAAAGACTATCCTCAAGGCTCTACAGGCTCCAACTCATGTCACCTTTTTAGATACAGTCAATCTAGAGGATGAAAACCCTGCTATAACTATTGGACCTCACATTGAATACATAATTGATGCCTCTCCACTATTCTACATTTCATTAAATGTCCATGACAAGATATTTCACAACTACTTAAATGGATTCTGGTGCCTCGCATAATGTCATGCCTAAGGTGGTGATGAAAGAATTAGGGTTGGACATTACTAGACCATATCATGATCTATATTCTTTTGACTCCAAGAAAGTCAAATGCCTTGGAGTTATGAAAGATGTGGTTGTTACTCTTTCTCAATTACCTATGAAAAGTGTGGTATTTGTTATTGTGGCTAACATACCTCCAAAATTTGGAATGCTTCTTTCAAGATCTTGGGCCAAGAAGGTAGGTGGTACTCTACCGATGGACCTTCGCTATGAAACCATACCTTTTTTTGGTGGGGAACAACGGAGATTATACAGAGAAGTTAGATTGGCTTACTTGGTAAGTGATCACAATAATCCCACTAATCATCCTATATATGATGTAGAAGATGATATTGGTTCTTCTAATTTTCATATGAGTGATGAGATGGCAGAAGTATCAGTCAAAAAGACAACAACTGCAGTTGGAGACAGTAAAGACAATTTTGTTTGGAAAATTTATTTTGATGGAGCATGTTCTAAAGAAGGTTCTGGAGGTGGCATTGTATTCATTTCCTCTACCAAGGAGGTTATTCCTATGTCATATAAACTTGAATTTGGCACCACTAATAACATCAATGAGTATGAATCCTTGTTGTTAGTTTTGAAAGATGCTAGAGATATGGGTATAGATAAGTTGTATGTTTTTGGAGACTCATAACTTATTATTCACCAGATCAAGAATATATATCAAACCAAACAACAAAGGTTAAAACAATATAGAAATGAGGTGTGGGATTATGTGGATAATTTCTTTTCAGCATTCAATATTACTTTTGTGCACTGAAATTTAAATCATTAGGCTGACTCTTTGGCACTTGCAGCTAGCAACTTTAAAACTCCAATGTTTCCTAATCTGAAGTTTGAAGTTGAAGTCAGACACAAACCCTCAATACCGGATAGTATAAAACATTGGCAGGTTTTTAAAGACAATGAGGAAATTCAAAGATTTTTGAAAACTATTGAAGAGTTTTCTAACATTTCAATAGATCAAGATGATGAAATGGTGAAGTAGAAATACATGCTATAGATGTCCTTCAATATACTATTGCTGGCCACAAAATCATTGAACTGAAGACAAACCATCTGCCCAAAGGTTTGGTTCCACTAGAGAGGTTGTTCAATCATAATGATGTTTCCAGGAAGGTTGTTATCCAAACGGAAGAAATGGATGTAGTGGACTGTGACATTAGTCCGGATGAAAACCCCAGGTTGGTCAAAATATCTAGAAAACTGTCACAAAAATAGAAAGAAGCGTATGTTGAATTAATGAAACAATATTCAGATATATTTGCCTGGTCTTATGAAGATCTGAAAGTGTTTGATACACAGATTATTTAGCACAAAATTCCTCTGAAACCTGGATCAAAACCCATCAAGCAAAAGTTCAGGCACTTTAATCCTTTACTTTTACCTATAATAGAAAAGGAGATGAAAAGGTTGCTGGAAGCAAAAATCATAGTGCCACTGAGATACTCAGAATGGGTAGCCAACCTTATACATGTTAGGAAGAAGAATGGAGAGATAAGGCTTTGTGTGGACTTCAAGAATCTAAACAGGTGCTCTTTGAAAGACAATTATCCATTACCAAAAATGGATTATATCTTACAAAGAGGTGTCGGCACAAAGAGAATCTCTATGCTTGATGGATACTCAAGGTACAATCAAATATCAATAATGGAAGAGGACAAAAAGAAAACAACTTTTACCACTCCTTAGGGCACTTTTATGTATGAAAAGATGCCTTTCGGATTGATGAACGCAGGAGCCACATTCCAAAGGGATATGGACATCGCTTTCATTGGGGATAAAAATAGTTTTGTGGTTATTTACCTTGATTACATCACTATATTTTCAACATCCGATGAAGAACATTTACAACACTTGAAGCAGAGATTTGACAAGTGCAGGAGGTATGGTATATCACTTAATCCAAAAAAATCAAAATTTTCCATGGAGGAAGGAAAGATTCTAAAACACATAGTTTCACATGAAGGTATTAAAATAGATCCTGAAAGAGTATAGGCTATCCAACAAATAGACATTCCGAGAAATAAAAATTCTATTCAGCCCTTCATTGGTAAAATTATTTTTTTAAGGAGGTTTATACCTAACTTTGCAGAGATTGTCAAGTACATTACTGACATGTTGAAAAAGGATGCAGAAATTAAGTGGATACCAGAAGTGAAAGGATCAAGTAGGCTATCGTTCAGTCACCTGTTCTAATTAGCCCAGATTACTCCAAAGAATTCATGATTTTTTCATTTGCATCATAAAATACAATAGTTGTTGTTATTCTGCAAAGAAATGAGCAAGGATACGAGCAACTCATCTCCTTCTTTAGCAAAACCCTCAGAGACTCTGAATTGAAGTATGATATAACAGATAAATAGGCCTATGCCTTGGTAAAGGCTCTGAAATACTTTGGAGTATATGTTCTTCAATCTAAGATTACAGCTTATGTCCCAAGTAGTGCAGTCAAAGAAATATTGGTTCAGCCTGATTGTCAAGGCAAATGAGGGAAATGGATAACAAAAATCCTAGAGTATGATCTCACCATAAAGCCTACTCAGCTAATAAAAGGCCAAGGCCTTGCCAAATTAATGAAAGAATCTAGTTTCAAAGAAATTGGGTTGTACCATCTTTCAAACAAGACACAAGATTCTTCTATCCAGATTGAAGAAACAAATTCACAGGTAAACAACAAGTATGTTTCTTCACCATGGTACAAAGATATCGTATTTTTTTTGTTGAACTTTCAATCTCCCCCAGAGTTGGATAAATCAAAATTCAAATTATTAAAGTTAAGAGCAGTAAAGTACTGCATTGTTGATCAGACCTTGTTCTGGAAAGACCCCAACGGTTTTCTGTTGAGGTGTGTAGATGAAAAAGAAGCTAAACAAATCTCTCATGATCTGCATCATGGTGTCTGCATAGGCCATCATCATTGGAAGGCTACTGCCTTCAATATTCTTAGGGCAGGCTATTACTGACCAGTTCTATTCTCAGATATTTTTGCTTAGGTCAGGGCATGTGAACCCTATCAGAAATTTGTTGGAAAACAAAAACTTATATCTTTTCCTCTGAAACCAATCATCACCCATGGACCATTTCAACAATGGGGATTGGACTTCATCGGAGAGATTAATCCATCATCTTCAGGACAACATAGATGGATTCTTAAAACCACAGATTATTTTACGAAGTGGATTGAAGCAATTCTGACTCGGAATACAACAAACAATGTAATCATGGAATTTCTAGAAGGATGTATTTTTTCCAGGTTTGGTTGTCCTAAAAAACTGGTCACTAATAATGCACAAGATTTTAAATTGAATTCCATGATTGAATTTTGCAATAAGTATAGTATCAAATTGGTTCATTCTACTCCCTACTACCCCCAAGGGAACGGATTGGCAAAATCTTTTGATAAGACTCTGATAAGAATTATCAAAAAACTACTGGAAGAAAATAAAAAATCATGGGATTCCAAGTTAAAGTTTTCCCTTTGGGCTGATCGTATCAGCAACGAGAAGTCTATTGGGACATCTCCTTTTTAGATAGTATATGGGACAGAAGCTATTCTTCCAACTCAATTGGGCCTACTAGTTTTAAAGTTTCTACAAGAAGAGATAGAAGAACCCAATGATATCCAAAGGAGAATTTTTCAGATGATTGAAGTTTAGCAGGTCAGAGAATAGGTGAATCAGAAAGTTGTTGCTCACTAGAGAAAAGTCAAGGCTACATTCGATAAGGGAACTAAGAAAGACATTTTCAATGAGGGACATTTGGTGTTAAGATGGGATGCCAGGAGAGAGGATAAGGCAAAACATGGTAAGTTCAATAACCTATGGTATGATCCTCTCAGAATAGCCAAGGTAA
Organism: Picea engelmannii; assembly: GCA_009831015.1. Lineage (NCBI taxonomy): Eukaryota > Viridiplantae > Streptophyta > Pinopsida > Pinales > Pinaceae > Picea > Picea engelmannii. The sequence continues at coordinate 440,157 of ML782529.1, read as the reverse complement.
TGAACAATAACACTTTTCTCCTGCATAATTTAGACAACACAACAACTTTTGGGGGGCCAGTGAATGGGAGGTTCTTGAAGCACTATTTTCTCTAATGACTCATCAAGATTTCAGTTAGTACGGTAGGTTTTCTTTTCAATAAAGACTCCATATACCCAATGGGCTTGTTTTTACAGCTATGATGAGAATAAAATATTGATAGATGTAGGGAGATCAGTGGATTAGAGATAAAGGAAAAGGCATTGGTCTGCAATTCTTGGAGTTTATTATCAAAACTCCATCCCCAGAAGGAGCCAATGTTAGTCTCTAATTTTTTCTTTTGATTTTGTGAGAAACCTTAATCCCAAACCCTTCCTACCTGCACTTCATTATCTGCTTCCAGTTGATTTTATCATTGTTTTTAGTGTCTTATGGTTTGCATTTTAGTTTTTGAGTAATTTATTTAAGTTTGGAGTTGTAAGACATGGTTTAAATGATGTGTCACTTTATATGCCTATTTGAACTTTACAAATTCAAATTATGCTAAGTCATTAATAGCACTATGGGAATAGCCTTATTCTCGTAGCGCAAAGATAATCATGCCTTCATACGTGCTCATCACCCAGATTTCGTTATGATGACACGGATTGTGGTTTGAGATTTTGCATGTGTCCCACAATAGCTTTGGAATCATTTAGTGATTCAAACCATTTCATGATCGGATTGCTCTGTACCCGCAAAGGACTCATTTCAAATTGTCCAATTCTCAATGATCATTATATTGAACCTGGCATTCTATGTTTGATTTTGCTGAATTTTAGGCATAGGTGTTTTCTCAAAAGAACGGTTATATACTAATAGATTGCAGGTGGAAAATTCGGAATCTGAATCGTGTTAGTTATAGCATTGTGTTTTTATGGTGCCTAAGAGGAGCGGACAAGTAGTCAGATTAGAAACTGAGGGTGTTGAACTCCTTGAAGCTTATCCTCAGATGGCTCAAAGGTTCAGAGATGCTGGGTGGTTTGAATTCCTTACCACTTTTGAAGGTTACGATGAGCAGGTCTCCATGGAGTTTTCACTAAAATTTGATGTTCACGAGGTGGAGATCAAGAAGATGCTGATGTTGGTGATAGAACAGACAATTTCTAAAGCTTGCAGATTGGTGGTTGGAGGAGAAAGATGGTGGAAGAAAGAGCATGTGGTTACAAAGTTTGTTAATCAATTCCTACTTCCAGATAAGAAAAATCCGAATTGGAGAAGGGGAGTTCCTCATAGCTAGATTAGACCTGAATGGCACACTTCTCTGATCGTTATCCACAGTTATATCACCTGCGAAGGTAGATTTTCACTAGTCTATATCTACCACATTGGGATATCAATGCATCTAAATGGTGATTATCTACTCAAAAGCTTGAAAAAGATGTCAAAGAGAGTGCAGTCACTCTCCACCAATGCAAAGAGTAGTATGTTTCATCAAGTCTTAATTAATACTTTAATTATGTCTTCTTTGAGAGAATTATAGAATCCCTGGAGCTGGCTCATACAATCTTTAAACCCTAATGCACAGTCCAACAAATAGAGGAAAGGAAAAGGAAAAAAGATTGTTACATAGAAACAAAATATTTCAATTGATGAAACCCATATTAAACAAGAATTGTCTGATATCAGGGTGACAAGAAATAGGCAGAGGAAAGACCGTGTTCAGGTCAAAAAATTGGAGATCCAGAGGACCTTTTTGTGAAACTCCTTGTAAAGGAATTTATGTTCTATTTGACACTTAATAGAAAAGGCATATGAATGGTTAGACACTCTTTTCTACTCCATTTTTCTTTCTTCATGCTTGAATTCATTATTCAAATTGCAATGCTTTTGATTCTTGATTGTTAATTAATACAGTGAAAAATTTACCGTGGAAATTATTTTCAAGTTTTTATATCAAGCAGATTGTCTTGTTTCTTTATGATCCGAAATCGGATTCAGAAGCCTGTCAAGGCATGAAAAATGCTCAAAAATGAAAGTGCTCGGAATCCTATGAAACCAACACCATTGCGTTCGGCTCGTCTTCCTGATTCGGTCGGTATATTTACTTTGTCAAACAGACTCCATATGCGAACGTTATCGCGTTCTGATCGGAAGCCCAAACAGGGAAAAAGTCAAAGGTCAACTGGTCAAAAAGTCAATGCTGATGTCATCATGCTGACTATGCAGGAGATGACGTGGCACTCTCTGGATGATGGTGATTGGACAGGTTTGCTGACAGGGTAGACATGTGGCAGGCAATTGGACCATTCAATGGTTGACAAGTGGCATTTGTCCGTCGAATGGGAAAGTGCCACGTGGCCCAGTCATGGGCAGCCACGTGGCACCCAGTCAAAGTCAAAGTGGCAGGTTTAAAAAAAAATTGGGGTCCATGGATTTTGAATCCATGACCAACTACTAAGCCTAAAGGCCTTCACTTTAGTTCTGTAACCAATGCACCACATTATTTTATGTTATTAAAACCCACAATATTAATTATATTGTATGGTATTGCGCATAAAGGAGGAGAGGGGCCAGCGCTTAGCCCTTTGGGCTAAGCGCTTGGCCATATGGAGTCCATATAACCTGGCCAAAGGAGCGCGCACCCAAGACTAAGGGGCTTAAGCCCGTTTGTAACTATTATATGGTTATAAAGTGGTTTTTCAACCAATTTTGGGTTTTTTAATAATGTTTAGCCCATTTTTAATGTAATTAACTCATTTTTAAGGGTTATTGGGCATTTTTAGAGCCTAAATTCGTGGAGGAAGTTGGAGATGGACAACTAACGCCCCCACTATTTAACCAAGGCCATTTTGAGGCCAAGGGGACATCTTTTGAGAACAATTCAGAGCAGAGATGCTAAGGCAAGCCAAGTCAAAGCCAGTTTGAGGCAGGGAGACCGTTGAGGAGGAGATGCTGTCGGACGATTTCTGAGAGCTCGGGACATCCGTTTCAGGTGCCGTAAGTTGTGCAAGATTCTAGAGATCTGGGCGAACATGACCATATTAGTCTGGAATCCATTTGGCATTGTAAAGATGTACTATTAAGCTTTCGAACAGAAATAAAGAAGCCTCCCTCACAGAGAAAAGGCCTGGAGACGTAGGCAAAGTTGTGTTGAACTCCGTTATCAACCTGTGCATTATGGTTTGCTGTTTTTCATTGTATTTTAGATCTGCATATATGTCTATGGCTGTATAATTCATTCTCTTTTCTCATTCTTTCGTTAAGTTTTCCCAATGGTCAATTAATGCATGCAAATAAAAACTCAACCATAAGTCATTTCGAAAAATCCTGACGGATCAAGTGGTATCAGAGCTAGTTGACGTTTGGAATTGAGTTTTGCATGTTAGCCAGGGAAGAGCACATCTCAAG
>ML782529.1:422178-435557 GCA_009831015.1 Picea engelmannii | reverse complement strand
ACCAATTTTGGGTTTTTTAATAATGTTTAGCCCATTTTTAATGTAATTAACTCATTTTTAAGGGTTATTGGGCATTTTTAGAGCCTAAATTCATGGAGGAAGTTGGATATGGACAACTAACTCCCCCACTATTTAACCAAGGCAATTTTGAGGCCAAGGGGACATCTTTTGAGAACAATTCCAAGCAGAGATGCTAAGGCAAGCCAAGTCAAAGGCAGTTTGAGGCAGGGAGACCGTTGAGGAGGAGATGTTGTCGGACGATTTCTGAGAGCTCGGGACATCCGTTTTAGGTGCCGTAAGTTGTGCAAGATTCTAGAGATCTGGATGAACATGACCAGATTAGTCTGGAAGCCATTCGACATTGTAAAGATGTACTATTAATCTTTCGAACAGAAATAAAGAAGCCTCCCTCACAGAGAAAAGGCCCGGAGACGTAGGCAAAGTTGTGCTGAACTCCGTTATCAACCTGTGCATTATGGTTCATTGTTTTTCATTGTATTTCAGATCTTCATATATGTCTATGGCTGTATAATTCATTCTCTTTTCTCGTTCTTTCGTTAAGTTTTCCCAATGGTCAATTAATGCATGCAAATAAAAACTCAACCATAAGTCATTTCGAAAAATCCTGACGGATCACTTTATGATATTCCGAGACAAGAATTTATGTGAAGTTGACAAATTGAAGGCTTCATCTTCTCTTTTTCTTATTGGTTTAATCCATCTATGTTTCTACCTTTTATTCATTCAATGGGATATGCTATGTTCTGACCTTGATTTTCATGTTATGTTATAACCTTGAGCTAGTTTTCAACCACCTTATTCAAAAAAACAAATTATAAAAACTTTCTAAACACTTTTCAATAAACCGATGATGCCCTAGCTTGCCCTCTCACAGTCAAGTGCAACTTTAGGGACTAACATGTTCCATAGAAGTTATCAAAAGAGAAAAGAATAAAAACAAGAAACTACAAGCATAACTAGACAAGAAAGAAGACACTCAAGAATTAGAACAAATGATCACAATTTTGAAGGTTCAAATAGAAGAATATAAGAGAATTGAAAAATCACTCAAAGAACAACTAGAAGAAAAAGACAAGATCATTGGAAATTTGGAAGCAAAGATTATCAAATTAAGAAAGTATCTTCAATATAAAAATATGCAGAACAACTCAAAAATTTTGGATGACATTATCGGCAGTCAAAAATATCATAATGACAAGTCAAGACTTGGATACAATCAGACAGAAAAAGGATCAAGCTCCAAAACAACAGAGCAAGAAACATATCCAAAAATCTATGCAGAAACAATCAAGGGGGTTAGGAAGATCTACAAGGAAGATTATAGGGACACTCCTCCATTGAGAATATTCAGATTTCAGAATCAACAATCGACAAATAGGCCTCAGGAAGAAGAAGAGTTTATAAGAGTACCTCCTTTCAAAAAATATTCAACTCCCAGGTATCAAACTATATTTTTTGGATTATGTTATGCATGTAATAATTTTGGACATAAATCTGTGAATTGCAGAGCTAACAATAGGAACACAAACAACTTTGAAAGTCATATAGAAAGGGGTTATCCAAGAAGGCCTAGTGAAACACAGAGAAGAAGTTACAACAAGTTTGAATATTTGAGCACTGAAGTGGAATGTTACAAATGTAACAATTTTGGACACATGGCCAAAGATTAGAGAATGACAGTCTCTCCTAGAGAATCACAACAGAATAACAACAGTCACAGACAGGAACCTCAGAAAAGGACATGGATAAGAAAGCAGGATCAATATAGAAATGAAGAATGCACACTCGCTCTACAAGATAAGCAGAAGAAACGTGGTTGGTATGTTGACAGCGGCTGTTCAAAACACATGACAGGTGATAGTGATAGGTTTCTTACATTACGAAAGGAAAGAGATGGATCAGTCTCCTTCGGAAATGATGATTCAGCTAAAATCATTGGAAAAGGCACAGTCAGAATTGGGAACAAGAATACCAAGGCATAAAATGTTCTACTAATAGAAGATATGAAACATAATGTTCTAAGTGTGAGTCAAATGTGTGACCAAGGTCATAAAGTTACTTTAGATTCACAAAAATGAGAGATAAGAAAAGAAGGTTCAGGAAAATTGATTTCTACAGCTGCGAGAACTTCAAGCAACATATATGTATTAAGTGAAATTGGAAATGAAAAGTGTTATCTAGGAAAGGAAGATGAAAATTGGCTATGGCACAGAAGAATGGGTCACATAAATTTTGATAACCTTGTCAAATTCATCAGAAGAGAAGCAGTCAGAGAAATGCCTCGGATCACGAAACCAACCAACACTTTATGCAAGCATTATCAATAAGGAAAGCAAACAAAGACCAGGTTCAAATCAAAGTAATATTCAATGACAAGACCACTGGAAATTGTGGATACTGATTTAGTTGGACCAACTACAACAAGGGGTTTAAAAGGTGAGAAATACTTTATGCTATTAGTTGATGATTATACAAGAATGACTGTAGTTTTCTTTCTCAGGAATAAGTCAGAAGCTTTTGAAAACTTCAATATCTATAAGGAAATGGTTGAAAATGAAATGGATTCAAAAATCAAATGCTTGATATCTGATAATGGAGGAGATTTCACTTCAAAGGAATTTATGGACTACTACAGAAGTTATGGAATAAAAAGAAAATTGTTCATTGCTAGGACACCTCAACATAATGGAGTTGTTGAAAGAAAGAAAAGGACAGTACAGGAAATGGCTTGAACAATGATAACGGATTCCAAATTAACAGATATATTTTGGACATAGGTAGTGCATACAACATTTCACATTCAAAATAGAGTAATGCTCAGAAACAACACTGACAAAACTCCCTACATGCTATGGAAAGGAAGACCGGCAAATGTGAAGCACTTCAGATTTTTTGGAAGAAAATGCTACATCAAAAGAGAAGATGGAAAAATGGGAAAGTTTGACTCTCGTGTCGACAAAGAAGTACTTGTTGGTTACTCAAGTACAAGGAAAACATACAAGTGTTACAATTTGAGATTGAACAAAGTTGTAGAAATCATCAACGTAACAATTGATGAAACATGCAAACCAGAATCAAAGGTGTTATCACTCCAAGAAAACTCCTTAGGGTTGTAAGCTAAGGATGCTTGGTAACTTATAAATAATGGTTTTTTGGTATTTTATAGGTGGATCAATGAGATAACAAATCATAACTTGAGTACTCAGACCATAAATGGGTAATCAAATGAACAGAGCTCTCATAAAACAATAATCAGATGGAAAATCTTAAGTGAGTGAGAATACAGAGTTAACAAGCCAAATACAATTTGTAGGGCTTATTGAACTATGTAAAGAAATTTTAAGTAAATTATGCACTGACTGGTGAGATGACAGTCACTACAGCTAAAACAATTTACATAAAACAGAGAGAGACAGGTGAGGAATCTGATATTGTAGAAGAGAGAAATCTATCTTTGTATTATCCTTCAAGTCTGCTTACAATCATAGTATAACAAGTATCTGAAATCGAACCCCCTTAACTCTATTTTACATATGTTTATATAGGAAAAGATACCCTTTATCCTCTAAAGGATCGAGTCAACCTTCTGCTTTCTAAAATTAGAAAGCAGTTACAATCCTTGACACTTGTACAAACAAAACTATATATAAAAGAAGTCTTGACAACACTATCTTGAAAATCTCGAAGCTGGAAAGATGGAGTGAAGGCTATTTTGAAATATGGAAAAATATGGATGATAAAGATCTCGAACTGCCTTTGAAATCTTGAGTTACAAAGATGCTGCCAACTGTATTTTAAAAGGATGCCTCAAAATAGAGATACTCTGCCATATAATCAGGAAAATTTTCCTTTAATTGCTACCTCGAATCCTGGGTTTAATTTCTGAGTTTATAGCTGAATCAATTTACCTTGATTGCCACTTAGATACCTCTGATATCTGCAGAAAATTTGTTCTCTACCAAATGTGCCTGAGGTGTCTTCAAGGTGCTACCTGTATCTCTTGACTTATTTCCACATGTGCATTTACTCCTCCTGCTGGAAAGCTATGATTAAAAAAGGGATCGAATCCTTAACTGGTTACATAAAATCTGGAACTAGTTGGCCACCTTTAGATTTGCTATTTTCTTTGGCTGCTTGATTTCATGTTGATCGACTTGCTAAAAGATAATTAAAATAATGACTTAGATCCTTGAAATATGGGATTGATATCTTCATGTAATGAATCCCTTTCCACTTGTCATCCTTGAATACTCTGTTAGAAAACTGCGCCTGCGCCTGGTGCCATCGTTATGAAATGAATCATCTTGTGAAGTGCAGTCCCACAATCAATAACTGGAGAAAGTAATTGAAGACATGACATCGCAGAGTACATCTCCTTGTCCATTAAGGTGAATGCAATATGCAACACATTTCTCAGTATATCTCTTGTTAGTCAGTGTGAGCACTATTTCTTTTATTGACCACTGTTTGTCTTGTTTATGCTTCAAATATTCAATTCACTTGTCTAGAATAACCATTGCTAGGCGATAATCAACTCCAAATCCACCTTTAGAAACAGGTCGACCTAAAGTTGGAATACCAGAAACATCTTCAGTTGCTACATTTCCCATTGCACCTTTGGCATATGAACACCCTCCAATTCCAGATATTGATGACTCGATAACGCTAATTCCCATCCCTGTGCAAGTATTGTTCCCATAAAAAGAAAAATAGGTCTTGGTTGACCCGATTTTCATATAGATCGAACTCTTTTTCAAGATATTTTATGACAAGCTGTTGCAGATGCATGAGCTTTCACAATTTTTTGTTACGTCCATGTAGGAGGAATCCAATCTAAATACTAGAACTTATGCTCGAGGACGTAGAAGATTATTCCTAGTTCACATGATAGAAGAGAGGGAGCCCAAAACATAAGAACTGGTGTATCTCTCAAGTTTACTGCACTTCACATTTGAGAAGCTTCTTTTCTTTTTCACTCAAGTGCAAATAGACATTTTCTTCACTCTCCTTTTCCCAAGCAGGTAAAGGCAAAGTAGACCTGGGAGATTCATTTATGGCCATTCTGTAAGTATGATATACAACACCGCTCTTGCCTATGAGCTCTTGATGGATTTTCATGTCACAGATATATCCTTGAGGCCAAATTGGCTTGGTCCATGAAGAATGCCTAATGTCAACACTAGCATGAACTGAAATGGAAAATACCATAGGCCTAAAACAAAATAATACCCTATCCACCAGTGCTTCAAGGTCACAGTACTTGGGATCATAACCCATTGCCTCAAAGCATGGGCTGCAGCAATATAGATAGCAGATTGACTGTAAAGCTCATTCGGTGTCATTTCCTTCCCACTGATTGGACGCCCACTTCTTAAACTATCCTCTTCTAAACCATACAGTACAATCCCCAAGTTATAAATAGCACGATGAAAATCAAACTGCAGTTGAATCGCTGCCTGGAACTTGCTTACAACTATTATAACAATTGTCTACTTTTCTCGAGCAGGAACGATAGCACTTAGTTCCTACAATGCAAGGCAGAGCTTTCACCAGTGCACAACGTAATTTTACAACCAGTTAGCTGGTGAAAGGCAACGCTTTCACCAGCTAACCAGCGAATCATAAGGCAAGTTAGTTGGTGAAAGAAGAAAAGACATTTTTGAAAACCAAGACCCAAAGGAACGATTTTTTAAACTTTACATTCCAGAAATAGACCAGCAAATGTACTCTAAAAAAATTAGAAATAATTTTTTTGACTCATTCTATCACTCAAAATGACGGTGCTATTTTGGGAGATAACAAAAGGAAGAAGAAAATGAATCAATGGAACAACTTTTCGAAGAAGAAACATAAGATGAAAAGGAAGTAGAAGAGGAATATAAAGACACCTAGCAGATGACTATAGAAGAAGCATAAGTTCAGCAAGTGCCTCCAAAGACACCTAGCAGATGAGTACAGAAGAATCATCTTTTAGATCAGATTATCAGAAACAATGACATAGGAGTTGAGACTAGAAGAAGAATCCGTTCACTATAACAAATACACCTAGCACTCACATCTATGATTGAACCAACCTATTATGAAGAGGCTAGCAAGGATGAATTTTGGAACAAGGCCATGGATGAAGAATTGGATCAAATAGATAAAAATGACACTTGGGAATTGGTTCCAAGACCAAAGGATAAGAATGTGATCAGCACAAAGTGGGTATACAGGAATAAATTGCATGAAGATGCACAGGTTATAAGGAACAAAGCTATATTGGTATGTAAAGGATATGCACAGGTTGAAGGAGTTGACTTTGAAGAGACATTTTCCCTAGTTTCTAGAATGGAAGAAATCCAATTGATTTTGGCTTATGCATACTCCAAAAATATTAAATTGTATCAGATGGATGTAAAATCAAATTTTATTAAGGGGGAACTTGAAGAATAAGTCTACATTGAACAACCAGAAAGAATGCTTTTGAATACTTATCTTATATGTCTTAGATGTACATGAGGAAGTACCATAAAGAGGACAATTCAGTCAGGGGGAGCAACCCCAGATGGAAATATACCTTTGCCATTGATGACAAAGGGTGAGAGTTTCATCCGATGCATAGGACAGAGGCATGGTTCCAGGGGAGCAATGGTCACAGAGATGCAGAGGATAGTCACATGTTTCCAGGGGGATCATGAGTGATATGAATTCAGTATTGCATGACATAATTTCAGTATTGCATGACATAATTTCAGTATTGCATCAGAGTGTTGTCATCAATGCCAAAGGGGAAGATGTGTTATTAAGGTTGGTTTTCATTGATGTCAACCCTTGAATAAAGTTTGGTAGTGAATTCCGGTAGCACAAAGGTTTGGGTAATGGACCCAAGGTTGTTTCATGTATAATGGTATGAGTTTTAATATATTTGAAGGTAATACTATTCTATATGGATAGTACATATCATGCCATTTCTGGTGGTATATGGAACGTCACATAACTCCTCGCGGTTTTCGAGTTATGGCCTTACGAAGTTGGAGGACCCTCATATGTTGGCTTGAAGCCCCAAAAGGTCAGATAATTCAAAGAGCTTGCAAATAAGAAATTATTATTTAAATGATAAAGTAAAGTGACAAAATCAAGGAGGATTATTTAAATAATAAAGTGAAGTGACAAAATCAAAGAAGATTATTTGAATGATAAAGTGAGGTGACAAAGTCGAGGAGGAATATTTAAATGATAAAGTAATAAAGAAATTTCTAATTATGGAAAGTGGTTAACCCTAAAAATGAGGAAAATAGGTTAAGTGACCTAGAAATGGGTTAAGTGACCTAGAAGATGGAGAGTATAATTAAGAGGGAAGGCTCTCTTTACATCACACTTGAGAATATTGAATATCTATAGGTGACTGAGGTAACCAAAGGATATCTAAGCTGAATTGCAGAGGGAAGGTGAAGAAAAGAGGGCTGGAATTCAAGGGAGGATAAATTCTTTTGATGATGCTTTCTAAGGTATGTTTATTACAGGTCATCTCACCATTTTTGCAATAAAAAAAAATTCTAGAATGATTCAGACCGTGATATTGATATTCCATTGAGGAAACATATCCAAGTATCTATGGTAAAAAATTTATCTTGAGGGTTGTTGTATTTTTGGAGTTACACTCCATGGAAAATAGGGTTTGTGGCTAGTCCTGAAACTAGTCCAAAATAAGTGTTTTGGGTAAAAACGTCATAAATACTTCATAACAGATCCAAATTTAGTAAGAAAAAATGTTTTGGTTAGTTTATAGTCTGTAGTATGCTATGTAAAATTTTCAAATCGATTCAACAAAAATTCTGTGTGGGGAACGTTCTACAAGGTTGCTCTCTAGAATAAGCCAGACTTCAGCAAGGTATGCCATTTTTGATATAAATCCTTTTATGAGAGGTTCCAAGTAGTGACACAAGTTGGAATTGCATAAAACACGTTGAAGAACATTGTATATCAGTTTCAAAACTTTATTCATTGCAGGTACATAGTTATGATTATTTCAAGTTATGGTTGTTGACTAATCCAAAACTAGTCATGTGAGACTAAAGAAAAGTTTGATGAAAATGCTAGTCTCTTGTTGTTAAAGCTAAGGAAGGTTTGTAGATATGTGATCATATACACTAGGTCTATTATAGAGTTACAAATAATATTTGGATGATGATATTGATGATGGATTTTGGTTGAGGTACATGTTGGGTACATGGTTGAGACAAGTAGTTGATGAGTTCGCACATACATGAGGTGTATAGTTGATGATGTTGGTACATATTGATGAGTCATAGTTGATGAGTAGTTGACACATTATTGGTATGTACTTGGTACATGGTTGGATGCACTTGTTTATGGTCCAGGTTTATTATAGGTTGTTTGGTATAGGTTGGTGCATGGTTGATGCACTTGTTTATGGTATAGGTTGATTACAGGTTGAGGTAAAGGCTGATGCATGGTTCAGGTTTATTGGTACAGGTTTACAATGGTATATCTCACAATGATAGTGCGACAATGGTTCCATAATTCTACTTCTACTTCAGGGCAGTTGAACAGGGAAAGGACAGGTGGTTGTAATCACCTTCTGGTTGTAGCTGAAGAATATAGGGTGTTGTAGCCTCCTTCTGGTTGTAGCCAGAGAATAGGGGAGTTGGAGATTCCTTCAGGTTGTAGCCTGAGAAACAAGGGGGTTGGAGTCTCCTTCCAGTTACAGCTGGAAAACAAAGGAATTTGGTGCTTCCAATGAATGTAATTCTTCAAGACATATAAGAAAAATCATTATGTGGTTTTCTCCTGGTTTGGGTTTCCACGTAAAAGACTAGTGTACTATGTATGTGTATGATTGTTGATTTGTTCATTTCTTATTTACTCTGCAATTATTGGATGATAATGCTACATTGATATAACACTTGGATTATATGGTTAAAAATGATTAAATTTATCTATTACTGATTCACCCCCCCTCTCAATAATCCAACAAATATAGGGCTTATGAATCGTTGAGAATAGTCTCTTACTGCACTCAACCAGACTACACCATCCACACCAGGAAGTCACGCTTGGGATGATTTTCTTCCTCGACCTCTATGGTTAGATGATATACATAGTTGTTGCCATCACTTACTCTTACATCGACACAATTTGATGAAAGGATATATCTCCTTTATGTTTCTTTTTATGCTCATCAATGGCAAGGCACTTCCCCGAGAGTTCCCAGGGCTACCACCCCTCTGTTGCTACCAATACCTAGCATACTTATTGAAAACACACAGAATGAATACACCAAACAAGTATGTTTCCTGATTCTCTAAGAAAAGGGATAGGCTAGCATGGAGGCCATAGTTGTGCCCTTTGGGCTATCAGACATGGGGTAAAGGCCATGCCCTCGAACCCTTGATTGTACAAAGAGGGAGAGAAAGGCCAGGACAAAGTGAAATGAAATGTGAGCACAAGGGTGGGGGGGGGGGGGGNTTTATTTTATTTTAGGTATGGGGAGGGAGTGGGAGGCACATGGGCCTCATGCGAGGACCCATGATGCCTACCCTTATTCGATTTTTATTTTATTTTAATTGTTATTTTATTTTTATTTTTACTTTTTAAAAATTAAATTATTATTTTAATTTGTTATTATTGTAATTGTATTTTGTATTTATTTTTATGCAATTGTAATGAAATTCTATCAAATGTATACATATATATAGGTAATATGTTATGTAATTTACATATTATATAGGGTTATACAAGAGCTTTTAAAATATAATTTATACACTAATCCTCGAACTCTTTATTTTAAGTTTAAATAGAGATATATATCATTGAATAATCAACATATTTATTTAGATAACTTAAATGTTCAATGAATATGTTGGTTAATTAGAGTAATGTTAGTTAATGCAAGGGCTAGATTGGCATTGTAATTTGTTAATGTTAATGCATGGTTAATCAACGAGATTTGGATGGGTTTTATGACTAATTAGAAGATACTTATTACATTAAGAAATGAGCTCTACAAGTGTGTAAAGTATTATAGGGAAGGGTTAGACACTTGATTAAAGAAGTCAAATAGAGTAATTGGTGAGTACACCATAGTGCTAACATAGCTAGAAAGCTAAGAGATACAATAAGATACATACTAAGACACCGAGATTATATTCTTTAACCATGACCTAAGCCACTTACCTTATGGGAGTAATGTCTATTTACATACAAGTATAAAGAAACTTACGCCTAAACCTTATGTTTGCAAGTTTAAGTTTGAGAAAAATGTTGAATGTCGTAAACCCTTTTATAATACACATTTGGTTGGATGCATATTTAGTTATTCAATATGGTTACTACTAGGGGGAATCGAGGTCAAGGGGCATCATCGCAGGGACCACTGACACTGGTACCTCCACCACCATCACCCGAGATATATCTCATATTGCGCTCCTTAGAGGCTATTAATGAGACATTAAAGAGATGCCAATCAACAAAGGTCGAAGTGGAACCCCCACCTTCTAGATTGGGTAACCCAAAAGCATCAAGGGACTCAAAGGGAGGGCCTCCACTAGAGGACATCACTAGAGAACTATGGAATATCAAACTCCCAGAGTTTTTCGAGGAACGTGAAAGTGAACGTGATGAGGTCCGACCCGAGGAAAACTTTGCATGCCTTTGTTACCTTTTGGGAGGCCTATGCCCCATAGAAAATGTCTATGGTTAGAGGGAATGACGAGATGTGTTTCCTTGAGAGACTATGCTTCCACGTCAAAAGTGAAGATAACAATATTTCAATTGAGGTACAATGCATTGAATTGGTGGGGTAATCTGGAGAGGTAGTTGCACCTTATTCCAGACACCATCTCTTGGGAATCTTTTGAAGAAAGGTTTTGGAGAAAGTATTTACCGACTTATTATGAGGAACAACAGGTAGGAGCATTCTATACTCTAATTCAGGGAAATATAATTGTGGAACAGTATGAAATCAGGTCATGGAGTCAGTAAAATATGTCTCATACATGGATACTAATCAATGATAAGCATAAAGTTTTGTATATGGGTTAAACCCTAATATAAGAGCCATGGTGCGGATGTGGAAACCATCGTCAGTAGTTGAAGCAATTGAAAATGTCCATTACGTAGAAGTGCATATGAGCTTAAATGGAGGTATGAGATCGAGTATTCCATAACAACCTAGATTCGTGGGGAAGGCCCCCAAGACCTTCTCCAGGGGAGGGAGCTCTAGGCCACCTCCTTATGGAAATAGAGCCACACCTAGAGAATTTGCAACATGTATTTCAATAGTACCAAGTGTAAAATCCCATGTTGGACAACTGAGAGGGGGGGTGAATAAGTTGTTACCGTGCTTCAACAATTATGCTTCTTTTAAATTCTTTACAAGGCACTCAATGATGATCACAATAATGCAGAGAAATAAGAAATGGCACATTCGACATTAGTCACATATATGAGATACACAGAGACAGATATTTCCCGAGGAAACCCATAAAGGGTAAAAACCTCTTCTTCTTTATATGATAAGTATTATTTACATTTCTTACATTATCATACATATGAGCACCAACTCATTGTGAGGCTACAACCTCTGTTTTTGCAAGCTGAAACTTGTTGAGAGCACCAACTCTTTGTTTTCTCTGGAACCCATTAGAAGGAAGCACCAACTCCCTGGTTTCTCTGGCACCAACTAGAAGGAAGCACCAACTCCCTGGTTTCTCTAGCACCAACTAGAAGGAAGCTACAACTCCTTGTGTTCAAGCACCCACTTAAACCTCTGAGGACACAAGTCCTCCCTAGCACCTCCCTACCACCCTGATTTATGAATTTCAATTACTGAGACTTATTATAGTGATATAGTGTTCAAAAACAACTTACTAGTCTCATCACTGTTCTGCGAGATTTCGCTGCTCTGTCTTCCTCACTGTCTTTCTGCACACTTCCATTGCCCTTTTCTTTTCTTCTGCCTCTTATGTTTTCTGTACCATTCCCATTCAATGCACCTTTTGTCTTCTGTCCCTTTCAACTACTACACTCCACCTCCTTCTTCACAGATGCATCCCTCATCACAGCAACAACACATCTCTTCTTCTTCTCCACATTCTTATACTCTCTATGCATATTGTGCATGCCATGTGTCCAGTGGTTCTTCCTGCTCTGCATGTCGAGTCCTTTTCCCATTCATGATGGTAACTCTTCAACTTATTTGTTTGTTAATCCCATGTGTCCATCATCACTGGGTACCATGATCAAATTACTTCACATCCTAGGAAGTTGAGATTCTTCATATTCTATTGTAGTCGACCTCAACCTTTCTGTCACATTTAATGGCTCTAATGCTCTTCCAGCTATCAATAGCCTCCATGAACAATATTTTCTCCTATTGGAAGATTCCTTGTGACCCTTCAGTTCCTATGGAAATCACACCGAAGTCTTTTCAAGTCTTCTGGCATAAACCATCAATGGTTTCTAGCAATTACACTGAGAAGTGCTACAGTAGCCCTCTGATCTTCTTTAGTTTCATCTGCATCGTTGGATCAACTTTTCTAAGTCTTGCACTCATTTCGAAATTTCGTTCTTCGACATTTTAGGATTTGTGTGATCAAGTGTCTCGACACTCCATGTTGCGATCCCTGAAATGGAGCTTGGTTTCTCTATCTCTTTCCTCTATCTCTTGCCGATGTGACCAATGGCTGTGAACATAGCCTTATTTAAGAACTTCATTTCGTAATTTCACGTTTCGACATTTCGACATTTCAACACTCTTGAGGTGAAGTTTCTTGACTCTCCATGTTGTGGTGCCCGAAACTCCGAAATGGAGCTTGTCTGTGACATTTCACGATTTTCGGGTTTCATGATTTTGGGACTCCTTTGATGAAGAGTTTTTACTCTTGACTTCTCCTACTCCCGGTATCCGAAACTCTAGTATGGAGTCTTTTTTCATTTCACGACTTCGGGTTTCACGACTTCGAGACTCTTCATGATGAGAGTCTTTGTCATTTCCATCTCTCGGTATCCGAAATCCCGGTATCCAACACTTTCTAAATGGAGTCCGATCAACGGTCCATGATCTAGATGCGAGGAATTAGTTTTAGGCAGTCACTTTCAAAAAAGCAGTTTTAGCAGGACAACCTTCTTCTTCAACATGTAATTATGCAATTATTATTTGTACTAAATTCATATAATTCAAGTTATAGAATTTATAGATATACTATGTGATGTTTAAATTTTGTTGTTAAATCTTGCAACCAAAAAAAAAAGGTCCTCTATCATGATCGAAATTGAAATATAGATTTATTGTAGATGTTTTCTAAAAACCTTCCTGGTTGTTACACATGGTATGAAGGGTGAGCTAGTTACAT
>ML782529.1:407277-422053 GCA_009831015.1 Picea engelmannii | reverse complement strand
CTTGACTCAAGATATTTTAATCATTAGATATTTGTATCTCAATTATTATTTTGATCCTTCTAGGTGTTTAATAGATCCGGAGTTAAGATGGATCTATGTCAGTAAAATATATCTTAATTGAGATAGGTAATATATATGTTAATATACCTAATGTTGTTAATATATATGCTGGTAATATATATGTTAGTCAATGAATTTGATATGGTATGTCTAAGGTAGTGTATAGAGAGTAATTATGTGCATGTACAACCATGTGTTGCAAATGTAATGTTAATAAAATTTAATAATAATAAAAAAGTGACCGTAGTAAAATGAAAAATTAAAAAACAACCAACCATATTATAAAAAGATAAAAAGGTGAAATGACTATAATAAAAATGAACTTGCATAGATCCATATTAACTCTAGATCTATCAAGTGCCAAGAGTGATCAAATCCCTTTAGGTGAAAGTTTATTTTAGAGTGAAAAACTTGATGAAAGGTTTTTTCCTCAAGGAATTTGATCCCTCTCAACACTTGATAGATTCAAAGTTAAAACGGATCTATATTGGTTATAGTTGTGTTTTGATTAAACTACTATACTATGAGAGTTATTTCTATGCCATCAAAATCACCCAAAAATTACACATGACTTCATCTACACCTAGTATTTTCAATATATTAACAACCTACTGCTAGATACCACACCCATCATGGGCTTTGAAAGTATACTTTTGATATTATCAAAGTTAAATGCTTGACAATTTTTATGGCATTGCCATTCACATTATATATGATGAGATTACATGTGAAGTCCTAATGGCAATGAGATGTGTAAAGTCCCAATGGTGAGTGATAAAGTAAGCTTTGGTATTTTTGAAAAACATCTATGGTTTATGTTATTTCATTAACTTATATTGGTGATAATGGCTCCAAAGAGGTCTGAAGAGAAGATGAAATTAGAGTAGTATATTTTTGTTGACAAGGAGGATTGTGTTAGCAACTTTTCAAATGAAAATAGAGGACTAAAAGGAGCTAGACAACCCAAGGATGAGGAAGAGTGTATTTATTAAGTAAATAATGAAAGAAGTGAGGATGACTTGGGAAAGGCTTGGAAAGGATATTTTATATGTGTATCTCTCTATTGTGGTATGACAATACTATGTTAGGAGATGATAACATTTAGGTGGGAAGACACCATTGTGCTTCTTAATAAATCTTATGGTCGAGGTCAAATGACCAAGGTTTCCTTGGGGGTACTGCAAAATTTACCATTGAGGTCCATTTAGGTGTTATTTGTAAACAAGGATCCCTCCTACCAACATCGAGTCAAGTGTTGTGTTTGTGAGGATCCTTGTTTTTCTTGTTTTGTTGGTGTATGTTGGTTATTTATGGTTGAGGTCACGTTTAAGGTGTTGTGTCCACTATCAGTAAGGTAGAAGAGATTAGATGCATGTCCAAAGATATGTCGATCACATAAATTGGAATTAATGAGGAGATCAAGGTCATTAAGATGAGATTAATGTGATTCCTAGATAAGATTCCATATAATCTTAGGACATTCTTCCTTTTTGTTTGATGTGTTAAAAACTATAACTAAAATTACAAATAAACTATGTATGTCATTGAAATTAAACCTTATGTGATTTGTGTTCTCTATTTCAATGCTAAGATCACATTATACTTAATTTTTGAGCAATGAAATGTCTCTCAATAAACTAGAACTTATAAAAATGTTCTTTGTAGGTGGGTAGAAGAAGATTCAATATATTAATTTTCATTCATTGTGGAAACTATTGCTAATTTCCTTCTAATTTGTTGTCATCACTGATTTTTTTCTTCTTCGTTATAAGACTTAATAGGCAAGATCTTTCTCACTCTCTCGAGGAATTTTTCCTAATGGATATTCCAACACTTCTCTTCATCATGTCTGGTCTTCCAAAAAAAAGTGTAGATAATGTTAGTATTCCTCCCTTCTTGCTTTCCTTTACCTTTCTTGGTAGCATTGGAAGCCTTCCTAAAATCCTAAAGGACCCCGTCTTCTATCATCCCTTGTGTTAGAGGATCTATATGAAAAGACTTCTCTTGAGATCCATTTTGACCAACCTCCATTTTCTTCCACATACCTAGCTTTGGTGCATGCATAATCTAAGGTGCTAATGTCAAACAAGGACCACTCCTTCTGAATATGGTTATGCAACTCTCCAAAAATACCACTTCTTCATCCTTTACTATCTACAACTTTATTGAAATCCGATGGAACTTTTTTTTGTAAATTAAAGCTAACATAACTAAGCATATTGAACATTCTATGCTCTAAAAACTAAGCATATTTAACCTTCTATGCTTTAAAATCTCATGGCTAGTGAAGTAAATTCAAGCTAACATAACCCATCATCCAACTTTTCAATATTGAGTGATCCATCAAACATGTTAGTATCCATATGTGTCTCTATTGTATAAGGTTTTTGTATACCAAATGGTGATTACAATGGATTGGCTGGGGGGGATATATTAGGGAAAACATACTTCGAGTAATGATGCTTATTGAACTTACCATGATAAAGATGGGCATATAATTTAATGGTGTTGAATAGTTGTGTTGGTGGTAACAGTGCTATAAAGAATCACCATACTACTGGTATATGAACCAATATTGTCTGGAAGTGAGAAACCATGTTCACTAGATGAGGAAATACCATTGAACACTTAGTATTAGTACACGATTGCAGAAGAGCTAATGTTTTATTTATATCTCGATAATGGGACAATATCTCTTGCTCTACACTCATCAACCTTGCATGAAGAGACCCAAGATATTCCTCTTTAGTATGATGATGTGGTGTTAATATTTGAATATACCCTCTTCTGATCCATACTTCACTCTATGTATGGTCTCCACTTCTCCCTGCAAGTTTCTTCACTTACAAGGTATTGCCTTCTAGTATTCACCATACAAATGCTTCCACAATGATATAACCAATGAAGGGAATCACTTTGATACCAAACCAATCAAGTGATTGGTTATTTGTCTTCATGTCTATTCTTATTTCAGAGTGTATATGCATTAAACTACCTTGAAATACTATAGAATCTTATTGTGGAGAAAACTCTACAAACAAAGAAAGAATTAAAGAGTCCTCCCTTTTTTTCATGGTGTGATATAGACAGGATGATTATTAAATCACAATCAAAGAAATTATTTTATTAACCATTATACATAAACAAAAAACAAACAATTATGTGAATGGTGTAAGGTACCAGATGTATTATAATAAGTAGAAACATAAATATTGCATCAAATACCAGCAAAAGAAACAAATATAGAGAATAACAACACCAACAATGATACCATTATTGATATAAAGCCAAGTTCACTTTCCTCTTCGAGGGGGCTACCTCTAGCAGAGTAGAGATCTATTAAAATATTTTCAAGACAAGACTTTCTCATGCCTTCTACTCTTATTTATACTAATTCTATATTCTAAAGAACATTCTAGAGGAAGATATCTCCAGAAGCAGAAGCTTCTATTAAGTCTTCTTGTATTAGACTTGTTCACATTATTAAATACACCTTATTAACTAATGTCATCCTTTATTACATGGAAAATATATTATTATACCTATATGAAGGGTTAGAGGGGTTAGGTCCCTAACATGACCTCCCCTTTGAAAAAACAGGCTTGTCCTCAAGGATTGAGATGAGGAAATTCTTGCAAAATGGTAGCGACATCCTAGGTGGCATCTTTTGGAGGTGTGCCCTTCCACTGAATTAACACTTCTGTGATGGTGTGCTAATGGAGATGATTCTCGCGCTAGTCCAAGACTTCTTGTGGTTGCAACCAAATAGAACCTTCTTCATCAAACTTAGGGAGACTAGTTTTTGCCTGGCACTTAGTTCCAATCACTTCCTTTAAGCACAAGACATGAAAAATAGGATGGAGCCTAGAGTGATTGGGCAAAGATAACTGGAAGGCCATGGACCCCACTCAATTGAGAATGGTAGAAGGACCATAAAATTTGGGGGTAATTTTTTGCCAATGTTCATCTTTGAGTGAAGTATGCTTATAAGGTTGCAAAAAAAGAAACACCTGGTCCCCTTAAGCAAATTGATGTTTGGAATGACCCTGATATGATTTTTGCTTCATGTGATTATGAGCCAGAACTAAATACTCTTTGAGGATATGAAGAATGGTTGCACAGACTGTAAGATTGTTGTCAACCTTCTGAACCTTGGATACACTTGATGTGTATGAGAGAACCAATGGTGGATTTTTCCCATGGAATTATTCAAAGGGAGTCATGTGAGTGGAATTATGGTAAGATGTGTTGTACCACCATTTAGCTAGGGGTAACCACTGATCCCACTGATTTTTTTTTTATAAGATGAAAAACATCACAAATACATTTACAAACATTTGTTGACAAATTCAGTTTTTCCATCGATTTGGGGATGGTAGGAAGTGTTGAGATGCAATTGGGTCCCCTAGAGCCTCATCAATTATTTCCAAAGATTTTTGGTGAAATTTAGATCACGGTTAGAGAAAATAGAATGAGGTATGCCATGGAGTTTGAATATATTATCCATAAAAATTCGAGCCACTCTGGATATGGTGAATAGGTGTTGAAGAGCACAAAAATGATCCTATTTAGAAATATGATCTACTACCACCATGATGATTGAATTATTTCCCAAATTAAAATCCAAAAATGTAATCCATAGAAATATCCCTCCAAATAGTAGGTGGAATAAGAAGTGATTGGAGTGTTCCTGGAGCTTTGACTATTTCTCCCTTATTGTATTGACAGGTATCAAATTCATCCATAAAGGTTCGGATTTCATGTTTCATGCCATCCTAGAAAAAAAAATGTTTGACCCATTCATAGGTTTTGGTAAACCATGAATGCCCAGTTGTGGGTGATACATGAAACTTGGAGAGAACCGTGGATTTGAGGTGTTAATATTTGCTTAAATACAAATGACCTTTGTAGAGAAGCTCTTCATTCTATCAAGAGTACCCTGGAAAATCTTGAGGATCTTGTTTCAATTTTTGGATAAGGATAGAAATTTTTTAGTCTTGCAACCACTCCTAATGAACATCCTAGAGCCAATCTACTACAATGAATGAGAGGGAAAATAGGGACCCTTCTTCTTCATATTTATTTTACAGAGAATCAACAACCACATTTTATTTTCCCTTCTTATAGATGATCTCATAATCACATCCAAACAACTTGGTCACCCATTTGTTTTTCTCGAGGGATGGAATCCTTTTTTCCAGAAAATACTTGAGGCTACGATTTTGGTTTTAATTTCGAATCATTTCCCCAATAGATAAGGATGATAAATATTCATTGCATACAGAGTATCTAAAATTTCCTTATCATAGATTGATTGGCCCAAATGTCACTCAGATAGTTTTTTTTTAGTGAAATCCAAAGTTTGACCATATTGCATGAGGACTGCTACAATTCCTTTCCTTGATGCATCACATTCCAGGAAAAAAGAATTGGTGAATTCTGGTAGCACCATAATAGGAATTGTGCACATAGCATCATTCAATGCTTGGAAGGATTGATAAACTCTCAAAGTCCAATTGAAAGCATTTTTTTTAAGGAAAGCAGTGAGAGAAGCTGCAATTTTTCCATAATTATGAACAAACTTACGATAACAGCCGTTAAACCCATAAAACCATAAAACCATGCAAGTTTTTAATATTTTTAGGGCAAGGAAAATCCTTCATAGCTTCAATTTTCTTAGGATCCACTCGTACACCATCCTTTCCTACAATATTATCTAGGTACTCAACTTCAAAAGCACCAAAAGCACATTTAGACTATTTGAGAAAAAATTGGTGTTGAGATAAGAGATGGAGAATTTTATCAACACAGGCGAGATGGGCTTGCCAAATTTTAATATAGATGATAATATTGTCAAATAAAACTAAGACAAAGGGACAAAGGGACATAAAACATGATTCATGAGACTTTGAAAAGTGGAGGGAGCATTACATAGGCCAAAGAGCATGACCAAGAACTCATAGTGACCCTAATGAGTTCGAAATATAGTCTTAGGAATGTCTTCTTCCTTCATATGTATCTAGTGGTATCCAGAACAAAGATCAAGTTTGGTAAAATACTGAGCACCACTCAATTCATCCAAAATTTCATCAATGGCAGGGATGGGAAAATTTTCCTTGATTGTGATTTTGTTGAGGGAATGAAAATCAGGGCACATGCACCAAGTGCCTTCTTCGTTGAGTACCATGATGACTGGATAATAATAGGGGTTGGTACTTGGATGAATAACTATCTCTTCGAGCATTTCTTGAACAATTTTCTCAATTTTACTTTTTTGAGAAAAGGATTGGCAGTAAGGGAGAACATAGGGAGGAATACTATTGGGGATTAGAGGAATGGAATGATCATGGGCACCACAAGAAAAGGGAAGGTCATGAGGGGTGTTAAAAATAGTTTGGTGTAGGAAGATTATCAATTGGAGGTTAGGATGCATATAGGGTATCTCAACAACTTGAATAGAATGGAGTTTGAAAATAATGTCAGAATGACATTTTTTTAGTAGCTTTTCCATTCAGTGGGAGATGATGATATTAGGTGAGCCTATTGTCATGCCTTGGGACTTACATTGTTGTCCCCCCTATTGGAATTTAAAGGTGAGGTCCTTAAAATCCATGCTAATGGGGTTCAGACTGTATTACCATACAACACCAAGAACTATGTCACAACTACCCATTTATATAGAAAACATATGGGATTTTGTTTGGTACTAACCAATTTGTAGGAACACATTTTCACAACGCCACCCATATTTCATGGAACTACCATTGGAAATCATGACCTGCAAAATTTTATGGCATAGATGTAGCAATTGACATCTTGGGAAATGTGGCGATGAATAAAATTATGGGTTCCACCACTGTCAACTAGGATGATGACTTTCGTATGTTTATTGTAGCCAATTAACTTGAGGGTTTGGGGAGTAGAGAAACTAGTGAGGGTGTTTGGCAAAATTAGTGGTTCAACTTTGAGAGGGTCATAGGGTGGAGTAGGATCAGGGTATCTCTTCAATATATGAAACATAAAAATCATTGTTAGAAACATCCTTAGAAATAGCCATAAAAATATTTCATTCTTGCACTTGTGCCCTAAAAAATAATTATTTTTCACATTTAAAGTGAAGGCCCTTGAGTTGGCATTCAACCATTTCTTCCCTAGTTAATTTATGAAGCTTGAGAGGAGTATCATGAGGGGTGGGATTGGTGGGTGTAGGATGAGTAATAAAGGAGGGTTTTATGTTTTGGGTGGAGACAATATGTTATGCTTCTTTGGAATCTTTAGTATCTTCCAAACAAGTCTAGGGGTGAGCCATGAGGACCTAGGCATGGATTTCATCCTTTAGGCTACTGATAAATCATTACTTCAAGGAGGCATCGAACATGTCCTTCGTTCTTAAATACAATTGCTCGAAGGAAGTTATAAATTATTCCACTATGAAGATTGTTTCAACTTGTTCAAATAACCTAAATGGTGGGTGTCTGTGTCAAAGCGTTCATAAAGATCAACAACAAATTGTGTCTAAGAAACAACATTCCCCTAGTAGGAATTTTTACACCATTGCCACCATTACTAGCATTGAAGATCTAAATAGAGAACACCATAGCTAAGTTTGGCCAACTTATAACTAATTCCATGTAAAGAAAAATAATGCTCCATTTGAGTGACCCAACCAATGGGATCTGAGACATCAAATTTGTTGAACTCAATTATGGGAAAGTGGGGGTCACGATGAAGGGAGTTGTAGTGAAAGGCCATAGTATGGTAGGAGTCAACACCTTTGAAGTGTGAAGTTTTTTTAAAGGAGGGATGGCCCTGGGATTAGTTCAACACTTTGGTGAGTGTGGATTGGAGGTCACCAAATTGTCCATTGAGGAGGTCAAATTTTCCTTGGACTTGATCAGATTCAACCCTAACTTGGTTAGTAAATTTTTCAGTTTTGGAATTGGATGAAGTAATATTAGAAGTCATTTTTTGGATGGACTCCTTGTGTATTTTGGATTCATTTTCTAGTTTAATGAGTTCTTTCTTGCGATTGGTGGCCATTTGGGTAGTAGGGGTGTTATGGAAAACATTTTCCTATGGCTATGGTTCAGGGAAACAATAGAGAGATACCCTAAATGACCACTCCCATAATCAAATCAAGTAGTCAATTGAAAATAACTACTTTTCAATAACTAACTATCAAGGGAGAGAGAAGAAACAAAAACCTGGATTTTAATGTTTGATGTGAATCCCACGTGAAGACGGTCGCTCCAACACTCTTCTGTAACAATCCTTTGAGATATATTTTACACAGAGAGACAAGAAACTACCAGTAGGTAGTTATCTGATAATCACCTAAAGAACGATCATTACAAATTTCATAATAGATTCAAATTAGGAGATATAAAATATACTAAAAGCATGAATCAACATATGAAATTGGAAAAGAATGAAAGACATTTGATAATGAACAGAATAAAAGGTTGGTTACAAGATGTAACTATTGTGGAATGATCTTGAAGTTAGGATCCAAGTTCCTCTACCTGAGGCCAAACATAATCAACAATACCTCCAATATTTTGTGCTCAAACGGGTCCAAGGAAGGAAAACTATTTCTTCCTAACAATATAGGGAGAAAACAAATTCTAAAAACAAGGGTTTCCATATGGAAGGTAGAATCTCATATGTAATGGAAAAACAATACTTGTAGGACTGAATTGAAAATGTTAGCATAAGGATTCATTTCTCTGTTATTCTTTTCCTCCACCGCAAGGCTCTACTTTATACTCTTTTTTTACAAGTGGAGTAGTTATAGATGGGCTAGTGTTGGATGCTTGGGCTGACCCAGGTTATGATCTCAATAGGTTTCCAACTAAACCCTCAAATATATTGGCCCTCTTAGTAAACCAGAAGACAACGTTGCGCATAGAGTGCATAGTGCAGTCTCACCCGAGATAGATTTATGGGGGATTGAAATACTCAGGTTTTTGCAGTCTAGGAAGGGACTGGGATTGTCTGCTAATTTTTTCCTCATACGTCAACATTGTTCATCCATTCATCTAAATCTGGTTTTCATTCATTCATTAAACTATGTATGTATTCTATGATTAGCTAGATCACCATTCATTCTACAACTGATTCATAACATAACATCAAAGAAACCATTCAAAAACATTAACACACTATATTTACCATGGTTCACCCCCCTTGGGGCTACGTCCACAAAGATTTGTCTCTTATTCTCTTTTATTATTCTTCTGCAAAATCTACACTATGCGCATTACATTCTTTAGCATTACAATAAAAAAGGAGGGTAAGTACCCTCTATGAGGTGGAATAGATCACACCACGATCCACAACCTGTGACCTAGCCCTCAAAAGAAATATCATTCAAATCAATACTATATCTCCTTAACTAATCAACCAATAACCAACCTCTCCTAGGCCTCCTAGGCCTTTATTTATACTATTCTACTAGATTACAACCATTACATTCACATCAAAAACCCTAACACTAACATGTTTAGGTCTATTTGCATGTGTGCCACACTACTTTTTCTCCCTCTACATGCTACTTTTCCTTATTTTTCTACATGTTGCTTTTCCTTCTTTTTCTTCTTGCTACTTTTTATCCACCTATAGTGCGCGTTCCGAAAATAGATATTTCTCTCCAAAAATAGGTCTGCACCCAAAATAATCTTTCCTCACAAAATACGTTTGCACCAACATGCCTCCAACACTGACATGTGGCTCGTCTCGAGCCACTACATCTTAGTTCACACTCAGGATGGATAGTTGCAACTCATGAAACACTTTTGATAAGTTGGTGACTTTCTCTTTAACCTGTGTGCTTTGCTCTGCCAACTTCTACACACTCTTCATTGTAATGTGCTATGTTATCACTTGTCTACATTATGCATGCATTTTCTCTATTGTCCCTTTCTTTGCTTGTAATTTTTTTATCATCCTCTCTTCATCGTACTATAGTGGCTCCATCTGAGCCTATCTTCCTTGCTTGTCAGCCTATGCATCCTTCAACTATGGCTGCAGATTTTTCATATCCTGCACACCCCTCATACTCTTCGAGGATGGTCATTGTCTTTTGTTGTTGCTTTAAGTCTTGAATGTTGGACGGTATCTTCTCCTGCTTTTGGTCCAACTTTTGTATTTTCTCATCCTCTTCCATGTTGTTCCATATTTGAGTAGTTCTATCATAAATTTCTTGTACTACCTTATCTTCCTGTGCAATATTTTCGATGTGCACAGTAGCCTCCCATTTTATTTGTTCTCTGACTTCTGGAGGTGTAGAAGGAGTCATTTTCTCCATGATATTTTTAATCTCCTTTTTGTACTTCTCCATGACCTGTGCAAGTTTCTGAAACTTCCCTTCATGTGTGTCTTATAGCTCCTACGCGTAGTATGGGATGTTTTTGTAGACTGTTGTCAGTCCCTTATCCAATCTGTATGCTCGTTTATTCTCCTCCTTCTTATCGAGAGTCAACTAGTCACATGTAATATGTATCACCTATTCCACCTCCCTACCAACTTCCAATTTGGTGGCATCTACATGGGATCTTGATTAAACTTAATGCATAACACTTGCTTGTATCCCGCATAGTGCCTTTGTAGATATCTGCACCATAACCAACTCAAGTTTGTAAGGTAGCTAGAGAGGTAGTGGGGGTCCTAGAGGGCCCACAGTGATAACAGTGGAGGTCATTCAATGTAAGGTGGAATAGGTCCTCTATATTATTAAATAAGGCCCACTATGGTAGTTAGATATAATAAATGGGTAGTTAGATATAATAAATGTAAGAGGACTTATTAGAAGGTTCTACTTCTAGAAGATTCCTCCTCTAGAATGTTCTTAGGTGATGGTAGCACTATATAAAGGGGTTCAATAAATGTAATGGGACATGAAGATAATTATTGTATTGTGGAGCGATATCTCAATAGGAGGATTCCCCCTCGAAGAGACAAGTGAACAGGAGAGGATCCCTTCCGTAATAGAATCCATTGTATGGTGTTTCCCTAACTCAAGGGTTTCTATAATAAAGTTATGGTTTTCTATATTGTTCTCTGAATCTTTGTGTTATTTTTGTATGAAAGTATTTGGTTCTTAAAAATTTGAATCAAAGCACTTTCCTTGGCAGACATTGTGGGCAAATATTTTTACTTTTTGCATATTTGTTTTCAAAGAAGAAAAACGAGGGTTGCGATATTCCAGAAATTTTTGGTATATTTTGTTCAAAATTTTTAGAAAAAGGTAGTATATATGATTTCCTCTCAAAAAAAAACCTAATTTGAAAAAAAAATCATCTAAAATGGAGTTCGGGAAGTCAAGATATTGAAGTTTTAAAATCTGCAAATTTTCAGGGTTTTTTCTGTGGACGGCGACGCGATTGTTTTTTTATTTCTGTAGCAGCTGAAGGCCGAATTTTCTCAAAAAAATTACATATATGATTTCCTCTCACAATTTATCCCAATTTAAAAAAAAAAAAATCAGACGAAATGGAGTCCGGGAAGTGAAGTTATAAGCATTTTAAATTCAACAGGTTTTTTGGGTTTTTCCAGAAAAAGCCGCAATTTTCTGCCATAAGTTATTGTTCTAGTTTTTGGGTTTTTTCATGAAAGTTGCAGAACTAAAGAGTTCATAGGGTGTTCATATGGCTATTTCCTCTCAAAACATCAAATAAATTCTTGAAGCATTCAAATCCCAATTGTATGACACATTGGATGCTAGATTGCATGACCTTGCAGATGGCCTCAATGATAGTTTCCGTAGTATTCAAGATTCATTGGATAACATGCAGTAGAAAACATGGTGGACATCAGGGATGAATATAATCAATAAATATATGCTTGGTTTGATTTTGAGTTCGATTGTAATGATTGGTGTATGGATAATTGTCATTTATGGGATGACAACCACTTTCATATTTTATTTGATGACTCTACTCCACCTTCTGTAGAGAACATCAATGCCCCACATTACGAGTTAGTTACCAGCATTGAGACTACATATTATACAATGGTATTGTTCCTTCCAGATTCATATTTGATCATCTCCCACTATGTTTATGGATATTTTTATTTGGATCCACATGACAGGTGTCAGTATTGGGAGCATAATTTTCAGTTGGCTATTGGGTGTCGATATCTTCCATGTGGGGTTCACATGAACAATTGGACATGGGACCCTAGTTTACAATGGTGGTTGGACTACTTCAGCATGGTGGCTATCATTTCTCAATGGGAACCTCATTCTCTAGTCTACTTCGGCACTATGGTCCACACTTATCCATGAGACCCTGGTATTTGGTTGTACAACAAGCATTGAGGACAAGACTTTCATAAGGAGGATGGAATGTAAGGTAGCTAGAGAGGTAGTGGGGGGGGCCAGAGGGCCCATAGTGATAGTAGTGGAGGTCATTCAATGAAAGGTGGACTAGGTCCACTATATTATTAAATAAGGTCCACTATGGTATTTAGATATAATAAATGGGTAGTTAGATATAATAAATGTAAGAGGACTTCTTAGAAGGTTATACTTATAGAAGATTCCTCCTCTAGAATGTTCGTAGGTGATGGTAGCACTATATAAAGGGGTTCAAGCAATGTAATGGGACATGAAGAGAAGTATTGTATTGTGGAGCAATAGATCAATAGGAGTATTCCCCCTCGAAGAGATAAGTGAACAGGAAAGGATCCCTTCCGTAATAGGATCCATTGTATGGTGTTGCCCTACCTCAAGGGTTTCGATAATAAAGTTCTGGTTTTCTATATTGTTCTCTAAATATTTGTGGTATTTTTTTATGCAAGTGTTTGGTTCTTAAAAATTTGGTCGATGTCCCCAACTAGATTTCGGGCTGTCTCCTGAACAACTCACAACATCTATTGTGGGACCATGAAGTCGTTTCTTCCCTTCACCACTATATCCATTATTTCCTCTTGTTCCGTTTGCACAGGGGGTTGTTGTGTGTTTTCTAGCTATTGCATTGTAGCTTACTACACTGTAAAAATGTGCATCCTTTGTAGAGTATCATGGATGTCCACTAAATTATCCATGATATCCTCCCTCTTCACCTCACCTACATGGACCACATCTTCCCCCCTGTCCTGGATGTTTTCTGCCACTAGCTTAGCATCATGCTCTATAAGGGTGATGAAATGAGACTTCTTAGTGTATTTCATCTTCTTGCACGTTTCCTCCTCCTGCCCTACAGTTCTCTTTGCTTGTGAGGGTTGCACCCCACTCTTCTTTGTCTATGTCTCCTCCTCTTTAGGTCAAGATGTTTCTCCATTCATGGTATCTCCCTTGACTTCTTCCCTGGACATTGTTTCTTTCCTCCTTGGATTTTTCGGTGTTGTGCTACTTCCTGACACCTGAGTGCCCTCTGGAGCCTTTCTAGTATTGTTAGTCGGGCTACTTGTTTTTTTTTATTAGCATGCCTTGGCTTGCTCCTTGGGTTTGGTTTCTCTCTTTGATGATGGCACCTTTCACTATGCAGGCCATTATTTAATGATCCAATCGACCTCTTCCCTTGAGATGCGGTATTGCATATCACACCATTTTTTCTTTAGGCCCCTTGTGGCCTAGATCCACATGTGGTTTTTGGATGCCTTAAACCTGGAAATACCTTCATACTCCTAAACAACCTCGACAAGAATCCTCCATACATTTTTGGTTCTTTGTTGTATATATTCTAGAACCATGGAAAATACTGCGCTATTGACTTGTTGATTCTTCATATCCTTGGCTTTCCAAAGGGTTTTGTACCTCACTTCGTAGAACTTCCCCTTCTTGTCTATAAAATCAAAGAATTTTTTCTCCTTCCAAGCTAACAATGTGGTGAGGATGAGGAGCCAAGAATAATGGAACTCAGTTCCATTTTCCTTCGCATCCTTGCAGTCAATCATAAATTGGTTCAAAAGGTACGACTCTCGGATAAAATTGACCCCTTTTGCGCATTGCATGGTGACTGCTATGACTCCTGTTAGAGCCTTTTATTTCCTACATTTCCTCGTAAAATTGAAATCCATTATCTTGTTGGCAAACCACGTCATAGGGTTGTTGATGTATTTGAGGACAATATCCTTATTCCACCTATTGGTTCCAAACTGCACCTTTATTATCTCAACAATATTATTTTCGTGCACTTTATTTTACAATTATTCTTCATGTTGTGTGCCAACAATGGGAAACCCTATAATTTTAGCAATGAAATCCACATCGATGGGGATAGGCCTATCCATCCATAAGATTCCTCCATGCACCCTTTCCAATATTTTTTTGATGCATAGGCCCACATTCTTACCACTCCCAAAGTGAGGTATGTCCAGGAGGTTCATGATGTCAGAATTGTACAGCCTTGTTATCCACTATGTGGGCTTCATGATGGGTCTTCCTAGCGGCCCTATCTCCCTCATATTTTCCAAATATGTTTCCTCTTCCAGGTCTAGAAAATTTTCTGCATCGTGAACATCGTGGTTAGAGTATCTTAGCTTGGGAAATTTCCCTAGCATATCCTCCACAATGACCATTGCATCCAGGGTGTATGGGAGCGTGATCTATGTGGCATCTCGTGCCTTTCTTTTCTAGTTGACGGTTGGGTGGTCTTCCACCACTGTTTTGGTCGTATCTTCTTCCGTTGTCTACTGTGCGCAATTTTTTCTGATTTTCTTCCAGCCAACCTACTTTCTCCTCTTTTTGTATTTTTTTTTTTTTCTTCTTTTT
>ML782529.1:388255-407263 GCA_009831015.1 Picea engelmannii | reverse complement strand
TTTTATTTCCTAATTTCTACTATAGTACACAATACACATGAATTTTGTACTGCATTGCAACTACTAAGGGTTAGTAGTTCAACTGTCTCGATACAGTTTCAATTGACTACCATTCACCATTCCTTGCAATTTTGTTCATGTCAAGTCCTTTAGTTGCACAAATCCTCCATATGTGACATACTTCACTTCATATGGCCCTAGCCAATGCATTCTGAACTTACCAGGATGTTGCAAGAACTTTTTGTCATAGAGGAGAACTAGGTCTCCCTCCTTTAAGATCTTCTTCTTTATGTGTCTTTCATGCCAGGATTTGTCCCTTTCTTTTTGTACCTCTTAATGGAACCCGGACATAATCTTTTCTTCGTCCAGTTCCATTAGATGAATTAAAATCTCTTGTAGTATGCCTCTTTTTGTCATATTCATAATTGTTGCTACACACAGACTGGGTACCAAAAATTCTAATGGCACCACTGCTTCTTTTCCATACACCAATATGAATGGTGTACATCCTGTCAAATTATTGCATGTGGTCTTGTATGCCCATAATATTGCTGGTATTTTTAAATCCCAATCATCTATGTTCACAAATATTTGTCAAGGAATTCTCCAAAATCTTGTTGAAAGCTTATACTGTCACATTTTCCTGAGGATGATATGGTGTACTCTTCTAGTGATATACTTCGAATTCCTTAGTCATAGCCTAGATGGTACTATTAATAAAATGGGTACCTTGGTCACTCATCAGAATCCTGGGAAATCCAAATCTTATAATCACCTACTCAAATAAGAAGTGTGTTGTTGTCTTTATGATGCAATCCTTGACTAGTGTTACTTTTTCCCATGTGGTTAAGTATTATGTCTCAGTACCGATGTATCTAGCTCTTGACCTTCTCGTTAGTGGGTTAATACGTCTGAAAGAATATATTTCCCACTTATCAAATACCTAAAGAGTTTCTTGGGGTATTAGGGGCATCTCATCCCTCATGTTGTATCTGCTGACTCTCTAACATACATCACAGTTCTGACAATATTCTTTTTCATCTTTATGAACCATTTGCCACCATAAACCTGCACACAATACCTTCTACGTGATAGCTTTTCCTACATAGTTTCCTCCTATTATACCTTCATGAGATTACACTAGAACCATGGGGAATTCATGTTCCAATACACATCTTCTCAAGATGTTGTTTGCACCCATCTTTTATAAATGACCTACAATGAGTTGATAATATACAACTTTAAATACCATATTTTTCTTATGCATTGTACTAAAATCCTTTGGAACAACTCCTATACTCAATAATTCAATGATATCAACAAAGTAATCATTAGCTATCTGTATTGAAAATAATTGTGCATTAGGGAAGTTGTCTTCTAAGTTAGTAGGTTCTTCTCCATTGGTTATCCTTGACAAGTGATCTGGTCCAGCATTCAGTTTCCCCAGTTTAACTATTACTTGAAAATCAAATTCCTAGAACAATAGTATCCATATATAGATCCTCCCCCCCAACACTCGCTTGTTGACTAGATATTTGAGGGAAGAATGATCGGTGAACATTTTCAGGTGCTTTCCCAATAAGTAATGTATGAATTTTTGCAGTGCATACACCATGTTTAGGCCTTCTCTTTTTGTTGTGTTGTAATTTTTCTCTGATTCGGATAACTTCCTGCTTGCATGGACTATGGGATTATCTAAGTCCCTTGCTCCTAGTTGCACCAGAATTTCTCCAAGTTCTATTGTTGATGCATCTACATGCACATGAAATTTATTTTTCCAATATGGAAACACTAAGATAGGTGTTGTCACCATATTCTCCTTCAAAGTATCCAGTCCTTACTAACAATCCTCGTTCCACTGAAATTTGGTGTCCTTCTTCAATATATTTTCCATCGGCACAATAATATGTGCATACCCTTTGATAAACTTCATGTAGTACCTTGTATGTCCAAGTGTTTCTCGTAACTGCCACACTGACTTTGGTGGTGGAAAGTTCACAATTGCAATAAACTTAGTAGTGTCAACCAGTAAACCTTGTCTACACACTATATGTCCCAACAATATCCCAAAAGTTGTGTCTAAAATTAATTTCTTGATGTTTAATGAGATCTGACATTGCCTGCATCTTTCCAACATTAGTCGTAGGAATTCTACATGATCTTTCAAAAGACTAAAAACAGTCTAGTCATCCAAATAGATTTCTAATAGATTATGTATGAAATCTTTAAAGGGAGCTATGAACACCCTTGAAAAGATAGTTGGTTCATTCTTCAATCCAAAGGGCATAACTGTATATTGATATGATCCCCATTTTGTAGTAAATGTAGTCTTATTCCTATCCTTTGGAGCTATTTTCATATGATGATAACCTGAGTATCCATATGTGAATGAATATGCTTCCTTGCCTCCCACATTCTCTAAGACCTCATCTATAAAAGGAGTAGGGAAAGGATCATGTAAGCAAGCATCATTTAATTTCTTCAAATCTACACAAATTCTTATGCCCCCTTATTTATTTTCCTAGACTACCGTGGGACTAATCCATTCGGATTCTTCCACTAGCTCTATGATACTAGCTTCTAACATTTGATCAAGTTTTTCTTTCACTTTTTTCTTATACACTAGATTCAACCTATAAGGTATCTATCTAAAACGTCTAGCATCTGGTTTTAGGGGTATCTTCATCTCACCTAGATCACTTGCTATTCCTTTAATCTATGCAAAGGTTGTTGGAAACAAGTCATTGTATTCATGAAACAATTTTGTTATCCTTTCTAGTGTTTTCTCATCCCACTAGTCTCTAGTGCTTTCCATATTAGGGTTTTCCTCTGTCCCAATGTTTACTTTCTTGACCTTAATTTGTGCAACAAATGCTTCTGACTCCAGAGATGGACCTTCCACCTCTCTCTTTCCTTAAATCCATGTTATATTAATGTTGTGTGGGTCATCTTCATCTGGTGCTTCCTCTGTGACATGATAACACGAGAGTAAATCTTTGACTTTTTGTTTGTTCTACTATTGGTATTATGTTATAATTTCCACCTCAGGTTCATAAAAAAATATCATTCCTTGTATCAGCTTCAAGGCCGAATCTATGTTGGGGTTCTCATGCTCAAATTAGAAAGTTACCATAAAATTTTGTTGTAATACTGTCCATTATGTAGTTCCTCTACACATTTTCTGGTATCCCTTCCAATGTATGAACAAAGAAATGAGGCCATTCTTCTGTTGGTGTCAACCTCCATTGTGTTTGGAATTTCTCTATGTGCTCATTTGGCCTTCTGTTCGCATCATGCTTCTACAATGTATTGCTCCCCTATTCTGTGCCAAATCTAATGTGCAATAACCTTTTACACTAATACCAGTCTTGAATTGTTTCCTTATGCATGCCCCACCATCTTGCAGGTGTTTCCTTGAGTGCAATATCCAGGGCTAAAAACCTCTGATCGTCCAAAACATTCTCCTCATAATTTTTCAAGAATTATTCTAATTCATTCAAACCATGAAACATAGGAGGTTCCCTTATCTCTATACCAACCCACCTTACTATGCAGTCTATTCTTGTGCAACTCCTTGTGGAGACTTCATGTATTCTTTGTTTCTAGTTCTCCAAACCTGTGTCTGAGTATGAGGCACAATATGTAATGCTTCTCCAGCTAAGTACCCCATTTACAATTGGGTTGAGATAGTCTTCTTCTCGTGCAATAGTCCTATATAACCGATTTATTTATTCCAAGCCGAAACATGTCGCCTCTACAAACCTTTATCCTTCTAATGGATCCAATGATGCAATCACTCTATATTCGTCTGATTCAAAAGTCATTTTCCGTGTCTTCAAGTTGATCATAGCTTGATTATAAAATGCCCAGTCTAGTCCTAGTAATGGTGGGTAAGGTGTTGTGCCTTTAACTATTTATATAACTTCAAAGTCTTCCATAGTGCGCACTCCATCAAGGTATTTTGTCACACATTTAAGTCTTCCAATCGATAACACTCTATGTTGATTTGCCAATTTCAACTAGACAAGTGAATATCCTAATGTGGGTTCCCCCATACACTGCCATGTCTTCTTAGGTAAGACATTCACTTCAAGTCATAAATCAAGTATGATATCTCCCATATTGATATCCCCAATGTTGGAATTTATCCTGAATTCCCTACTTGTTCTTCTTCTTGTATGGAGATGATTGACTATGTTTTGTTCTAACTTACCTTCTACTTCTGTGTTGCATATTTCTAGCAAATTATGTAAGACCTTAATGGATGATGGATCATTCAATAACTTAACATAGGATTGAATAAAATTCTCTATGTTACTTACTTTCTCTAAAGGTTGTCCTTTTTTGGTGTGATCCATTAAATATGGCATCTCATACATTGGTGGATCCTGAGTTTGTTGCGCAATTGATGTAGATGCAATGTTATCTTTTAGAATCTCTTGTCTTGCTTTCATAAATGTTTCCTTTTCTTTTCACGCGTCAAAGTGATTTTGTGGCTCAGTGTTCTTCTTGACCCACTGGTGTTGAGATGGATCCTCTTTTTCTACATCATCTCTTGTCTTGGTAGTGCCTGCAGAGATATTGGTAAAAAACCTTTTCGATTATTTGATTTTTATATTTTATATCAATAAATTATTTAAGAAGTAAATATTTTTGGTGTGAATAAAGATAATTATTTGATTGTGTAGATGTGTAGATGTGGGACCGAGATGGCCTGAGGGGTTCCCTCAGCATGGACGATGTGGTCAATATGACCAACCATGGAGAGATGTGGTCAATTGTTAGAGAATATCCAGAGGTGTTCGACAACACAGGTATTCCAATAGAGGACGAACACCTTCAATAACCACTCACACAACCAGATCAGAGATCAACACACCAATTTTTTGATGTGGTGAATCCCCTATGGGGAAACATCCACAACCCCAGCCAATGCGACCATTTGGATCAGTTTATTAATGCAAATGAAAAATATTACAAACAGATTTTACAAGAGAGTTTCTCACAATCGATCATCGAAAAATGACCCTCCATGCTCTTTAAATAGAGATCATGGACGAATTGGGTGCTAAGCCACGAATCAATGGTCATTAATATCGAGGAGAATATGAATCTTCAGATCACTCTATGTTGGGAACTTATCATGACCATCGTATTTCCTAATTACAGATGCATACTATTGCATACTAAAGAAACACACTAAGAAACACACTTTTACCTAATGACACATTAGACCAAGTAGATCGTAACTAAACCCCAAGTGTCTAAATATCCTAACAAACCCCCTTAAGAACAACTTGGGATAGGATTGACGAATTTACAATAGTGAAACAATAGGAGAAGAAAGGAGGAATTAGAGCCTATCCCCCCTTAATGAAAACTTCCTAAACTCCTAACATAGATTGAAGTTTTGAAAACTTCACTTCTATAAGAGACTTTGTGAAAATGTTTGCAACTTGATCTTCTGTAGGGAAAAATAGCACTTCAATAAATTGATAATGAATGAGCTTTCTGATGAAGTGCATGTGTATCTCGATGTGTTTTTTGCACTGATATTGAACTAGGTCTTTGGAGAGCTCGATGGCACTCTAATTGTCACACCAAAGGCTGGTCGGATGTTGCTGCTAGAATCCAAACTCTAAAAGAATATATCGAAGCCATAAATCTTCCTGACTTGCATTTACCACTACTCGATACTCTACTTCTTCTAAAGAAAGTGAAATAGACTATTGTTTCTTATAGGCCCAAGTGATAGGCTCTGAACCAAGGCTAAAAACAAAACCCGCAGTAGACTTCTGATCATCAAGGTCGCCAACCCAATCTGAATCAGTAAAACCAACCAATAAAGGAGTCCCCCCCTGATCTGTAATTTATCCCGAACTAAATTGTATCATGGACATAGAGAAGTATCCTTTTAGCTACTTTCCAATGGCTTTGATGGGGTGTTTGCATATGATGGGAACCAAGACCAACAACAAAGGAAATATTAGGATCAGTATGATTCAAGTATAAGAGGATACCAACTAACTGATGGTACAAGGTGGCATCAACTTTGGGAGAAGTACAGGTGGGAGCAATCTTGATTCCAGACTGGAAGGGAGAAGGGGTTGGTTTATAATTATCCATGTGAAAGAGACAAAGAAGGTAACAAGTATACTTAGACTGGGAAAGAAAAAATCCTTCATTGTTTTGCAAAACTTGGAGGCCAAGGAAATAGTGCAAAAAGCCTAAGTCTGTCATTTAAAATTTCTTCTTAAGGTTGGTTTTTACATGGTTTAAAAATTTTGAATCACTACCAGTAAGGATAAGGTCATCAAAATAAAGGACAAGTATTATGAGATGCCTTCCTACTTTCTTGGTATAGACATTAGGATTAGAATGACATCTAGAGAATCCAATGGCAATAAGAAATTTGTCCATTTTGGAATACCAAGCTTGGGGAGATTTCTTAAGAACATAAAGAGATTTCTTAAGGAGAAAAACAAGGCTAGAGTCTTTCTGTACATATCCAAGAGGTTGTTCCATGTAGATTTCTTCTTTCAAATATCCATGCAAGAAGGAAAATTTGACATCCATCTGATGGACCTCTTGTTTATGTGAGGCGAAAAGGGAAAGAACAAGGCGGATGGAATGTTGGACACACCTACCACACGTAGAGGGGGGGGTGAATGAGTGTGGGTGTCTTTTTCCCAAAACTTCCCTTTTACACAAAATTCATTAGTTAGCATTCAACATGTTACCCATTAATCATGTTTGTCATTTATAACCTGTTATATGTGAACACATATTAGCAACATATATCATCAATATATCATCAAAAAGTCATCACCATAAGGAGCACAAAGAACACAAGATGTATGTACAATTTTCTTTTTATTATGGACTACAATCCTTGGGGTTTATCAACAACAATTGAATATAGTACAACTCTACAAGACCACCATATCTATAATGCAAGACTCAACTTACACCCTCAACATCAACTCAGATGAGGCAAAAATCCTCAACATATGTCAATCTGCAATAGGTACACGACCTGTCAGTAGTGCAACATGCATGTGTACGCACCCTACCAGTAGTACAACCCATGTGTATATGCTCCCAAATAGTATTGCAACTTGCGTATACCTTTTGAGCTATTAGGGTTTTACCTTCAAGATCAACTCAGATCCTTTGTAACCAATTTATCATTTTCTTTTGTTTGTCATTGTCCAAGCTGACCACTAGCCAGTCACAATACATCCAAGATCTCCAATAGCTTACTCATGCTCCACAACCAATCAATATGAATGCTACTCAATCATGCATAAGTAATCAGCATACTATAGCCATCATATCAGTACTAAATCATAAGAGTGTTTCTCACTCCATCAACCAACATAAACCACATCATAGTAGCAATGTTATCCATCAAGAAAAAAATGTAACCATGGCAGTGTTTCAGTGATAGATATGAGCCCATAGATTGCAGATATGGAACATGCTTTAGTCTTCAACATATTGTTATCATCTCAACCACAAAACTCCATGATTTTTTCACTGTACGCTCCCTACACACTAACATCCTGTGTATTGTATGCACCTTGTACACTGACAATATGAGTATATGCCCCCCTATACACAGACAGCCCGCGTATGCACTAGAAAATAGGGCTTCTCTGTAATTCCAAGAATTTCTTCATCATGATCTCAAACTTGCTGAAAATTCAATGTGTCCATGAGATCCTCCTCACACTCTCTTCCTCATAATAGATCTTCAATCATGTTCAAGAGATCCACACAAAAATTCTCTCACAAGAATCTCTCCATCAATACTTCAAAAGATATTCTCACTAGAAGCTCTCCATTGATCCATAAAAAGGATGAAATGCAAGAGTCTGTAGCTATCTTATTTTTATTTTCATCCTCTAGGTCACTTAACCCATTTCTAGGTCACTTAACCTAATTTCCTTATTTTAGGGTTAACCTCTTTCCATAAATAGAAAGTTCTCCAATACTTTATCATTTAAATATTCCTTCTTGATTTTGTCACCTTACTTTATCATTTAAATAATATTTCTTGATTTTGTCACTTCTCTTTATTATTCAAATAATCCACCTTGACTTTGTCACTTTACTTTATCATTTAAATAATGATTTCTTCTTTTAGGTCACTTTGACTTCTTTGACCTTGGGGGCTTCAAGCCTTCATATGGGGGTCCTCCAACTTCGTAAGGCCATAACTCTCAAACTGCAAGGAGTTATGTGACATTCCACATACCACCGGAAATGGAATGACAAGAAATATCCATATAGGATAGTTTCACCAACAAATTCATTGATCTTCATCTCATTATTCCACATAGAAGCATGGGTCCTCCAACCATTCTTCTAGGATAACGCATTCCGCAAAGCGTCTTCCCGTGAGGGATTTCACCATAAGGGGACCACTTTGGAGTTCATCCATTTGTGCACCTTATCAATCATGATAAGACAATAATGAGTCATCTATACATTTTTAAACAAAATATCATATACCAATGAAACCACATCGATCCATATTCATCATGTATCAATGACAACTCATTGATCCATCTTCATCATATTAATGAAAACTCATTGATCCATACTCATACATGCATTCTCATCAAGGATGATCCATATTCATCATATCAAGGACAACTCATTGATCCATCTATGCATTCTCATCAAGGACAATACATATTACATTACATCAATCATAAATCAATCAATCACTTGACATCAATCAATCAAACCATTGGCATCAATGACAACATGATACAACATGGAATTCATTTTGGCTACAGGGGAAAAGGTTTCATATAGTCAATTCCTTCAACTTGGGAAAATCCTTTGGCAACTAATCGAGCCTTGTGTCTTATAACACTTCAATCTGATGCATACTTAGTTTTTTAGACCCATTTACATCTGACAAGTTTTCTTCCTTTTGGAAGAGGTACAAAATCCCAAGTATCATTTTCCATTAAGGAATGATACTCTTCATTCATTATTGTATTCCAATCTGGATGACCTGAAGCTTCTGCAAATGTCTCTAGATCATGAGTCTCTAAAAATTGAGCCAAAAGAGAAGAGGCTCACTAGAACTATGAACCTGTCTAACGTTGATTTGAATTATCACCGACAAGATCACCAATGGATTCTCATGTTGAACGGACCAATCTAGGAAGCAATGGAGCTTGAGTTGGTGTTGGTTCAGGTTCAAAGGAATCATATGGAGTAAGGTGAGTAGGTGGAGGTGTTTTTCCATCCTCACTGTCATCATCTGAAGAAGAAACCAGAATAGAAGAAGGCACAAATGCCAAAGATGGATCGCAGGTCGAAGAGGGAAAACACACTGAATTAGACTCACAGGCCAAAGAAGGCACAAATATTGAATTAGGATCGCGGGACAAAGAAGACACAAATGTCTAATTAGGCTCATAGGCCAAGATATTTTCATCAAATTTAACATCTCTTCTAATAACAATTTCATTACAATGTGGTTGAAGAAGTCTATAATATTTGACCAACAAATATACACTTCTCACTTTTCGGCTACAATGATTTCCTTTTCTAATCAAGAATGTGAGCCCATGCTATATTGTTGAATACACAGAAGTGACTTACATCTGGTTTAATT
The DNA here is from genome assembly GCA_009831015.1 of Picea engelmannii. NCBI lineage: Eukaryota > Viridiplantae > Streptophyta > Pinopsida > Pinales > Pinaceae > Picea > Picea engelmannii. Next base: position 397,623 of record ML782529.1, on the reverse strand, counting down.
TTAGTCCAAGCTTCCTCCAGTGTTATATTTTTAAGATATTTTGTGGGAGTGTGATTTACTATGTAATTTGCACAGTTGATGGCTTCTGCCAATTACTTTAGAATTAATCCCTTAGATTGGATCATACAATTAGCCATTTCTTTTAATGTGTGGTCATTTCTCTCATAAACAACATTTTTTTGTGGTGTGTATGGAACATTGTGTTGCATTTGGATGCCCTGTGTAGTGAAGTAACTTGTAAAATTATTGTTCACATATTCTCCTCCATTATCGATTCTTAACCTTTGAATTTGATGTCCAGATTTATTTTCTACAAGGGCCTTGTAAGCCAAAAACTTGTCAAAAACTTCACTCTTAAGTTTTAAGAAGTAAACCCAAGTACGTCTGGAAAATTCATCAATGAATGTTAAGAAATAATTACACCCATAAAAACAAGGAGAAGAAAGTGGACCACAGAAATCACTATGAACAAGATGAAAAGGGCCCAAGGCATGTTTGTCAAAATTGTCCTGATGATGTTTGTCGAGAACACAACCGGCACAAACACCATATCTACATGAAATAGGACGAAGAATAGTCACCATCTATTGATTACATAGTTGTTGCAATGAGCGATAGTTTAGATTACCAAACGACTCATGCCAAAGTTTTCTCAAGTCATCACTATGAGAAACAAAAAAATGATGAAAAATATGATGACCCAAAGTTGTCAAACTTGTACAGCCTGGTAATATCATCACCAATTCCAGTTGCAAAATCATTATTAGGATCTTTTAGATCCTTGATTACAACTTGGTGAGGTGAAAAATCTATAGTTTTACCTTCACCTGAATGAGTGATTTGATATACTGATAGAAGGTTACAAGAAAGACTTGGAACACATAATACATCATTAAAATGACCATTTTTTACTTGAACTATTCCAAATCCTTCAACACTAGGAGATCTATCATCACCAAAAAATATTTTCTTGGTGTTACATTCATTTAGAGTAGAAAATGTGTCTCTATCCTTAGCCATATCATAAGATGCTCCAGAATCAATAAGCGACTCATCAGAAGAAGAAGTAGAAGTTGTATTGAAGGAGAAACAACAAGCAGAAAGTGCATGTCCATGAGAAGAGGAAGAATAAGTAGAATCAATATTGATGTTGTGTTTCTTCATCATTGCTTCTAAAGTTTCCATCTTCTTGAAACATATGTACTTATCATGACCATCTTTATCACAAAAGTTGCAATGCCTGTCAGTCTTCTTATTTTTATATTTTTCTCCTTTGTCACCATTAGGAGCGGAAGTTGTGTGAGTGGGTTTGGGACCCTTATATTGCTTGTTGTTGTGGCAAGGGTGTTTCTTGTTGGGATTCTTTGGATTATCTTTATGATGGATGACTAAGGCTTTGTTGGAGGTACCTACTGTTTTGATCACTCCAAGTTGTACAAGCTTATCTTGCTCTCTAATAAAAGCATCACAAAAGTTCTCAAGAGTGGGGTTTTGATAAGCTATCCCTAGAGCATCTTGCATGGCATAAAGGTAGATACAAACAAAGAATATGCACTACCTATCTTAGAAATAATAAGATAGATGCAATGATATTCTTCTATTTTTATCTTACATTATTCACATGAAGTTATGAGTGTTTTAAACTTAGATAGATAGTATTCAATGCAAGAAAAATCACTTGGACTTAAAGTCAGTACTTGATTTTCTAACTGTTTTTTTCGAACAATATTGTGTTTACCAAACACAGATTCAATCTTTTCCCAAGATTCCTTGGGTTTATCAATTGTTTAAGGGTGGAAACTTAAATCAGGAGAGATGGACATTCTGATTAGTCCATGTGCTTCGTCATTCCTATTATCTCATTTGAATTTATTATCATCAACAGTAGGTTTTATTTCCTTTCCCAAGGTAATCTGGAACAAGCCTTTACTTCTTAATAAATCCTCCATATGGGATTTCCATTGGAAGTAGTTGGTGTTGGTAAGAAAAATATAACTTGAAGAAGTCATATTAAATATGTAGATAATATGGATTTAAAAACTAAAACTAATGATCTGTATGGAAAGATCTTGAAAAATTAGGTGGTTTTAAAAAACAATGACACTGAAAACGGACTTCGGATGTGAAATTTATGTCCTTTTTAAAAACGACATAAATGGTAACCAAGGACCACGTGATGGTGTAAGTTGTTTTATGAAGTGACCCACTTTTATAAAAAGAAGTGGCATTCAGTTTTACAATGAAGTTACTTTATAAAAGAAAAGTTGCATGCAAAATAAAAAATATTAAAGCTACTTATAGTGATTCACTTTTATACTTGAAGTGAAATATGCTTTACAATGAAGAATGAAATTTAAAAAAAAAAGTAACAAAAGAGAGACTTGAACTCAAGACCTCTTACTTAATAAGGAAACTTTTAAGCAAATGGGCTAGAAAAACATATAGTATTGTTTACCAGGAGGATTAGGGGTGTTTTTTTTGTTGTTGTATTTTTTAGCAGGAGGATTGGGGGTGTTGTTTTTGTTGTTGAAGATGGCCTTGGAGAGCATGCTAAAAAAAACTATTTTCACACAAGAAAAAATGTTCTCTTATCGATGACAACCAGGGTTAGATCTCGGTTAGCTTACCCAGAAAATGCAGATTTTCCTTTCTGTTTCTGATTTTCATGATCGCACAGGGCACGAGGTAAAGAGCATTAATAGATCTAAAAGAGTAGAAACCTGGAAACAAACAATATAAACTAAAATAATACTCTGCAAAAATAAAAAAATGGCGTATTCAGGCTTTATACCTCCGGATCTGACTGAAATGGTCGTATCTTGGGAAAACAGAAACATTTTTGAGTGAAACAAAAAGTGTTCTTGACTGGAAAAGCGCTCTGAACACAACAAAATAGTCCTCTCATCCCATAAATGTACGAAAATGGCAGAAAACGGAGATGAGACAACTCAGCTTCATGATCTCGATCTACAACAAGAATGGGTCTTCAAACAAGCTCTGATACCATGTTCGACAACACAGGTATTCCAACAGAGGAAGGACACCTTCAGTAATCACTCACACAACCAAATCAAAGATCAACACACCGATGTTTTGATGTGGTAAAACCCCGAAAGGGAAACATCCACGGCCCCATCCAACAAGGCCACTTGGAGAAGTTTATTAATGAAAAAGAAAAAGATTACAAAGATATTTTACAAGAGAGTTTCTCACAATCGATCATCAGCAAATGACCCTACATGCTCTTTAAATAAATATCATGGACTAATTGGGTGTTATTCTACATATCAATGGTTGTTAATATCGAGGAGAATATGAATCGTCAGATCACTCTATGTCAGGAACACATCATGACTGTCGGATTTCCTAACTACAAATGCATACTAATGTATACTAAAGAAACACACTAAGAAACACACTTTTACCTAATGACACATTAGACCAAGTAGATCTTAACTAACCCCTAAGTGTCTAAATATCCTAACAAGAGGAACCTGAACATATTACTATGCCCTGTGTTGATGGTACAAATTGAGGATCTACCAGAGAAGATGTAGTGGGAGGTGGTTGGGGTACCACGAGCATGGGTGTGAATTTTTCTACATCTAGCCAATGTCATGGTTTTCTATGAGAGATATCCAGAGGGAAGGTATGGTCCCTTAGGATCATGATGATGAGATGTTTGTGTATTTTGTATTATTGGTCCTTAGAGATGGACAATCAATACTAAAATCCTATTTTGTACATGATTCAAATTGTTTACTCAATGAACATTGATGATGATACATATACAAATCATCCTTGTTTCCTTAATAACAGAGTGCCCATGATTCTATTATGTACATGTATGATTTTTTGTGCTTCTAATTAATGTGAATGATATAAGTTCCAATCTAACACATAGTTAGAAAATACATGGCATAATGAATTGCAATTTCTTAGAACATGAATATAATTTATAAAATCAAAATGATGCCCCAACAAATGTACCCGAAGGAAACGATGATGTAGCATAGGGTCACAAATACGAAATTCACCATTTAGTTGAGAAACTACCAACTCAAAATCCAAATGAACTTCTAAGGACTGAATTTCATTTGTAATGGCGTCATGAAGTAGTTCGATAACAACATTGTATTCAGCCACGTTATTAGTATATGGGACAAAACAAGCACCTATGGAAATGACCAATTGGCCCGTGAGAGAATAGTTTACCCAAGCGGTGGAAGCAAGGTTCCCCATGTGATGGATAGTGCCATTGGTGAACCCTACAAAAACTGAAGAATCCCATGACATCTTCCAACCAAGAAGAAGCACCATAAGTACCACTAACATGAAAAGAGATATACACTAATACTAAATACAACAATGTACAATAATTATAGGGGGAACGCTTAAGCGTAAATTCTCAAGTGTAATACTTCTTAAGATGGAGCCCATTTTCTGGACTTCAAAAGCACATTTCCTTCAAAATCCTCCAACTCATAGGCTCATTTCTGAAGGGCACGTCTCACAATGTAAGGGCCATGCCAAAATAGATTGAACTTGCCTACCCCCAAGGAAGATTTGTCCTAGTCAAAGAAAAAAACAAGGTCACCTTCAGAGAATATCGTTGGGTGCACGGACTTATCATACTAACTCTTAACTCATTTCTTATGTGCCTCATTTGGAGTGTAGGCATCACAAAGTTGTTTTTCAAGATGTTCCAAATGAACGAGGTGCACCTTTAACTTAGAGGAGTCTGGTAGAATCTCTATGACGATCTTAAGCAAAGGTATTTCACATTCAATTGGTAAGATTGTCTCCAACCCATGAGCGAGTTGGAATGGAGAAAATCTAGTAGTAGTCTTAATCACAGTTTAGTATGCCCATAAAGTTGGATAGAGAATTATGTGCCAGTTAGACTTAATCACATTTATGGTACATTGGAGAATGGTTTTGAGAGACTTATTAATTGCCTCAACTTGGCCATTCCCCTTCGGGTAATATGGAGACTAATTCTCTTTCCTAAAACCCAATTTTGACACAAGCTCTGACATCATTTTGTTTTGGAAGTGACTTCCATGCTCAATGACAATCTCTTTCAGAACGTTGAATATAAAAAATGCAGCAGTCTGACCAACATTTGAAAAAGTAGGCATGGCCTCCACCCACTTTGTAAATTATTCGATGACCACAATGATATAATGATGCCCTCTAGATGAAGTAAGATGACATGCCATAAAATCAAGACCCCACTTAGTAAAAGGGACAAAGTGATAACTGGAAACACATGCATTTTACAAGTAAAAAACTTGACATTGTTGACATTTTTTAATCACCTCAATGCAATCTTTAAATATTGTCAGCCAAAAATATCTAGCATGCAAAATATTTGGGGTTGTTTCCAACCTATAGAGATGACCTCCACATGCTCCATTATGAGAGTCATTTAAGATAGACTATGTTCTTTTTTATTTAAACAATGATGTAAAATCTATTCTACACCACGACAATACAAAGTATCATCGATGATGAGATAGTTTTTCACTTGATGGTGAACATGTCATTGCTCAACTTTCGAATAATGTGAGGAGAACTTAAAAGTATAGAGATATATAATAAAGTCTCCATACGAAGGATTAGTATAAGATATTAGGAATATGGATTCATTCCTAAAGGAGTCCTCAAAATATTCCTCTTTATCTTCCCTCAAAATTCCCACATCAACTCTGCAAAAACAAGCGAATTTTTGGACTTTGTGGGTGTGAAGTCTAAGTCAAATTATTGCAAAATCACAATCCATTTGTTGAAATTCTTGTTTATGATATGATGAGTCAAGGCGTACTGGAAAGGATTTATATCTGCAATAACAATAGTTTTATGAAGGAGAATGTAATGAGGAAGTCTCTGAATAGCGTGGACAACTGCCAAAGCCAGTTTCTCAATGTGTGAATATTGCAACTTAGATTTGACCAAATTGTGACTCATGCAATACATTATGTTCTCCAAAACCACACCATATTCTTTCACTAAAACCATACCTACCGTCGATTCAAATGTCTCTAGGTATAACAAGAAGTCACGAGTAAAATCGAGCGAACTAAAGAGAGGGGAAAACATTAAATCCTTTTTCAATGCATTGAAATATCTTTGTGCATAAGTATCCCATACGAAAGGGAACCCTTTTTTCAGAAAATGCATGAAACCCTTAGTGATCTCATCGTAGTTAGCGATAAAACGATGAATGAAATTTTATTTTCCTTGGAGACTTTGAAGTTAACAATAGTGCGTGGGGGAGGAAATTGAACTATTCCCTAAACCTTTAAGGGGTCAACCATGATCCCTTTATTTGAAACGATAAAACCAAGAAGATGACCCAAAGTAACACAAAAATTACATTTGTGTAGATTCAACTCGATGTAGTAATAACGACATCTTTAGAACACAAGGTAGAGGTGATTTAGATGGTCAACTCTACGATGAGAATGAGAAGATAGATCGTCCAAATATGTGTAAACAATGTGTTTCAAGTCATGGAAGGCGAAGTTCATGGCCTTTTTAAAGGTATCCCCATCATTTTTAAGACCAAAAGGAATTTTTTGGTATGTAAATTTTCCCCAAGGAAAAATAAATGTGGATTTATGTTGATCCTTAGGTTTAATTGGGATCTGATTGTAGCCAAAGAATCTTTCCATAAAGGAGATCTTGTTGTTTGTGCATTCATCGATAATTTGATCAATAAATGGTGTTAGAAAGTTGTCCTTTGGACAAATATTATTCAAATCCCTCAAATCCATACATACACAGATGGTTCCTTACTTTTTATAAACCAGAACAGGATTTGATACCCATTCGGTAAGTAAAACTAGATAGATGAAACCTTCTTTAACGAGATTCTCTACCTCAGTCTTTATGGTGGCTACCTTCCTAGGGTTAATTGGCCTCAAATTTTTTCGAAAAGGCTTATCATTAGGATAAGTATTTATTTCATGTTCAATAATTCGAGGGAAGTGATGATTTTAGGGGTTAAATTTCGCTCATGGGCTAATTTTCCATGTTTTTTCCAAAAATGAGATTCACTATTTTAAAAATGATTCGCCCAAATTCTATAGGATACAATTATTTTACCTTAAAAATCGCCAAAATTTTATAAAAACTATATAAAATACTTAGAAATTTGAATATTTTTACAAAAATATCGCCATACATTTATAGTTGACATATGAAGGATTAGTAAGATTCGCCAATGTTTCTACATTTTAAAATAAATTTCCATCCTTAAAATCATCCCTGTTCGAGGCTCTATCCCTGGCATCTCCTCATACGATCAAGTGAAAATGTCATGAAATTCCTTAAACACAGAGGTATAAGCACATAACTTTTAAGGAGAACAATCTACACAATGAACCCATTTTCCATGACATTTGGATCATTCAATATGTTAATAGGTATCGTTTCCAAAATATTTTCCATGTTCCCTTCAACATAAACACCCTACTTCACTAAAGGGATCACGATCCTTTCAACATTATCTTTCATGTAGAAATGGAACTCTACTCTTTTGATGTGATCCATTTCCGAAAGGAAATATGATTGTGTAGATTTTAACCTTGTACAATATTTACTACAAAATGATTTTCAGTAAAAGAACAGAAAAGATACAATGGAAAATACAAACATTACACAAATATTTTTTCCCTGGAAACCCAAACCAGGAAAACCAACATATTTTATATTCATTCATAGTTATACATTGTTTACAATAAAATGTACATATAGGATCCAGTGACATCCAAAAACCTAACCCAATGACTTGGATTTTTCAACAACCCTAATTACTTAACCAGAAATAGAAAACCATAAGCAAAAACCATGTGCTGAAAAACCGCCCAACAATGGACATGAACATCGAGGCAACATGAAAAACGAACCCCCGAACCCCCGTGGAGGGGGATATCTCCCGGTGCAATCTAGACACTACTAATCGTGCAAAGAATATAACAAATACCCAACAAATCAATGATGAAAATCATCCCAAGGCCTCTCTGGACCTGACATTTCCTCTAGAATAGCCTCATCATAGTGTTACGAGGAAAATCTCTCTATAGCTAGAGGTAAACTACAGCAGACAGAAATGACTGCAGAAATAAATTCTATTATCAAGTATGCTATATAAAAAAACATGCTAGCAAGACAAGATAAAAGGCCTACCACATCCAGACATTCGATGAAGCCCATCATTGAGAACTTGACCCAAAGCAATTGATCTGGATTATTTTCGGCACGAAATGAGAGCGGAGATATAATAAAGAAATGCACAGAGATATTGCAGATATTCAATAATATAACATAAATGTATCATAGATGCAACCATAAACACAGATATACAGTAATACACGATTTCTATTAATCAAAGAAATGTACAGAGACTGTAAAAATACAAAGTGAAATACTCGCTAGAATGGTGGCAGCTTATCTCTGAGAAGAGATGTGACGGCTACTCGCATTCGCAAGAAGATGGTTAGAATGAGGCGCTGGAGGCATTTTTACAATAATCGGGAATGCCAAAAGTCCTAGACATCCAAAAACCTAACCCTAGGAGATGAAGCGCCAAAAGTCATGTGGGCCCTGTTTGGGTAAGTTGGTGCATCAACTTCCCGGGGTCGTAACTTTTGCATACGATCTCAGTTTTAGGCGTGTGATAGCTCGTTGGAAAGGTATCATCGAGCATATTAATTTTGGGGGCTCAATAATGCCTTTGACTATCATTGAGAACCTCGATCTCTAAAAAACTTCATTTAGGCCCTCAAAATGGCCCCGCAAGTGAAAACCTGCTAAAAATAGTAAATTGCCAAAATGGCCAGAAAAATGTTTTGAGCCATTTGGAAAAGGTGGGTGGCCCCCGATATCCACCTGGATCAATCCTCCCTCCTTAGGAATCAATGGTCTCCATTGCGTTGAGTTCCCGGGGGAGAGGGAAAAGCATTTCTTGAATCTGCATCTTGGTGAGTTGCTTGTCTTACTGGAGAAGTCACGCTGCTTAGTTTGTGGAAATCTGTCATGAGCCTGTGGCTAGAAGGTTTGGACTTTTTTAACCAATCTGGCTATTTTAGATGATTGTGTGCAGAAGGAATCTTCGTGCTTTGCTGCAACCTTGTCGACCTTCTTCTGTTGGATAGAAGGTGCTTTGGCCGAACCTGTGGTGGCTGCAATATCCTTCGGTTCACCTTTTGAACAGATTGCGAAGAAGATGAATTTTCTAGTATGAGATACTACCTTGCAGCACTGTTTAGGTGGGGCAGTAGTTGGAACTACCTCTGGTATCCTGTAGAGATGACCCCCCAGAGTAATAATGACACTACGGGGTCGAGACTCATAGATAGCAT
>ML782529.1:321122-370974 GCA_009831015.1 Picea engelmannii | reverse complement strand
CCCTATTGACAGACTCCAATGTTTGGTTTGGGTGGCCTTGGAGAATTTACTCTCCAACCTATTCCAAGGCCCTAGTCCTGAGCTAGTGTATGCACCCTACAAACATAAAAGTCTACTTTATTTTAATTAGCGTTGCTTTTAATTGGATTTTTTAAGTCACAAGATACGAAAGTGAAACTGATGGTGTGTAAAAAGACTCAAAGCAAAATGAACAAAATGCGTGAAAACAAAAACTTTTACTAAAATGCAAAACCAACAACTTTTCAATGAAAGACTTCTTTTCTTTTTCAAATTCACTAAGATTCTATGCAGTAAATAAGGAGAACTTTCGCTCAGATCTGCGAGCTACTTATACCTGACATGCACTACAAGAACTTATGCAAAAAGACTTCTTTACTAGCTATTGATGCAACAACACAATCTTCAAACCAAGAAGAAAATGAAACAAGAAATTGTTTTTTATTTCGTTGTAAAATAACACAACAAGGAAAAATGTTGATAAGAACAAAACCAAGAGAATGAAAAGAAAACTCTGGCTTAAAGCGCAGATCGCAAACAGAATCAGAGCACAACAATGCAAAAAACAAATCTAAACAGCACCGATTCTAACACTTGCCTAAAATCCATAAAACAAAGATTTTTCCTCTTTTATCTTTTCTATCAAAATATGAACTAACAAACACAAGCTAAGGATAATATGCCCCAACCTGCTGACTGTGCAGCTCCAGACTCGATACCCCTGAGAGGAGCTCTTCTCACCACAGGAGGGGATGACTGCCCCACCCAAGCTGAAAAGCTACCAAACAATCCCACGACTGTCACCAAGACAGCACGTGTGCAAACGCGTGCTGAGCTACAACAGTGCGCGGGTACCCACGGGCTAGGCTTAAACAGGCCGCGGGTCTGTACTAAAGCCAAGATAAAACAATACACAGGCAGCCCAGACCTGAAAAAGGCCTCTGGTATCAACAACCAGGGTCTCTAAAAGGCTTGGATGCTAGCACTTCAACAGAAAAAAGAAAATTTGCAAAAAGAAAACAACTGCAATGAATGACTAACACAAAAAGGAAGACTGAAGAACAAGACAATAAACCAACAAGACCCAGATAGGATCCAGAAATCCCCCTGAGAAGGTAAACTTCTGACAGGGCAGAGGAGACTGCCTCTTAAGCTTCCTAGGCTCTACACGCTACTGAAACCACTACACCAAGCGTTCAAACGCGGACTGTAGAAGGTTAGGGCACGGGTTACACGCGCGCAGGCCTTCTGCAGGCCACATGTACCTCTGTGTGTCCCGAGAACAAATGTCAAGCAACAACCAAGGAAATACTGGTATTAATAGCCAGGTTCCCTGCTAGCTTTTGACCTAACAGAAAATAAAAAACAACAAAGAAACAGAAAACTCAACTTCTTTGAACTACCCAAGAACCTTTAATGAAATCCGGAAACCCTAATAGTAAAATTCCCCAGTGGAGTCGCCAATTCTGTTGTGGGGTATTCTACCCTATGGACTAACAAGCTAGGGCTTAAACTTGCACGCAGATCATGACCCTTCATAAACTACTTTTAACCTTCTACCCCAACCTAAAACCCTTTTTCACAAGCAAACAAGGGAAGAACCAACTAACCTTTTTATCGACGGTTGGTGTAGATCCTCTGTTGAGCTTTATCTCCTTGCTTCTGCTGCTCCTTCCAAAAAGCGATCCTGCAATCAAGACAAGACTATGCATGCATGCTATTGTTCTATTAGAGGGTTAGAGATTAAACACAAATCACATAAAACATATAAGACTCATGTATTTGGGACGGGAAAAGTATCTTTTTATTAATCTCAATATGAACCAACTTACAATGATTATAGAGACCGACCATCATTCCTCGATCCTGATCCTGGGCTCCTCCTCTTCTTTGTCCTCCAACTTCTTTGCTTGAATTCTCCTAAAGTTTGAGGAAAGGCTAAAGGGTTGGGACAAAACGGATTTGACAATTGGGCAGAGTTTCTTTGCTATGATTTTCCTCTCTTGAATAGTACCCCTACCCCTTATTTTATAGGATAGAAGGAGCTAGGGTTTTAGACGAACTCTCGGCCATGTATGGCTGGGAGTTCCAGTTAACTGACCCAAAGCTTTTCGTCCCGACGGAAACTTTCCTGATTTTTTGCTTTGTTAGGTAAACGCGGGCTGTAGTGAGCTAGCCCGCGTTCCAACACATGGAGTATAAGTCTAGCAAGCATTCCAACGCGCCCAGTGAGAGGTTAGGGCGCGGGTTGCTTGATTTAAGTGGTTTTTCAAGGTTTTATTCAGCATGGCTTTGGCAAGGAAGAGACATGAGTTGGCATGATGCTAGGTAAGCCTGTGTGGTGCATTCTAGGGTTATAACAATCAGGAATTCTATTGACATGATCGAAGGATGTATCACACTCCAAAAGGAGAGTTGGATTGACCATATATTTCACTGGTATGACCACTTCTTCAACTCTAGGTTGAATAGGATGCATGATAACAGAGATAGGAGACACATCACCCTCGACAACGGGGGTGTGGTCAGGAGAATATTACAACAGCATTACTTTCGTGTCAGTCAACGAAGAAATAGGATGTGGGGAAACCACAGATGCCTCAGAATCTCAAGGGCCCTTAGGTGAGCCCCATGCTTTTTTTATCCCAACAGTAGCAAGACACAAACGAGTAAGGTGATTTCCTTCACAATGTTTTCCAAGGAATTTAGGCTTACGTCTGAGACGTCTAGGCTTCTCGATTCCCCCATCACCGTTACCAACGGCTGGTGACATGCTCTCAACGTGACTGGAAGAGGTGAGAGATTCATTTCCTACATGATGTACAGAGGTTGGAGATGTGACATTGATATGAATCATGGAAACTATAGTGATGTCCCTAGCATGACTAGCAGCGGTTGGGTGCAGGTTGTCAATATGACTTGCAGAGGTTGTCGATCCATCTCCAAAATGACTGTAAGAGGTTGGTCATGGAGCTCCAGTATGACTGGCAGTGACTGTACTAGTGGTGGGTTGTGGCATTTTATACCAAGGTCCAGGGAAATATTGGATTTGAAACATTGCAGGCCAGGATGGGTCCTAGTTTACCCCTTGTCCCTGTCTGAAAAGGTAGTATTCTCCGCCTAACTAATCCAAAGAGGTTTGTATGGGCATCATCACTGAAGTCTGCAAAGAGACAAAAGTATGATAAGGATTATTCAAGTGAGGATATATGTTTCCCCCATGTTGAAGGGGTTCCGTGAAGAGGGTAGCCCGAACCATAAAATTGATTCTCCCCATATGAAAAACCCGGGGATATATGTGGACCCGCCATGGGAAAATTTTTCGAAGGAATAGGCATGGCAGGCGAAGGATACATGGATGGGGTGTAATAAGTAGAATAAGAACCCATTTGAGTACTAGTTCCTGAAGGAGATCAACCAGGACTGAATCCGTAAGAGGGGAGGTTCCAACCTCCCATGATGAGAGTTGGTTGAGGGAAATGACTCATATCAAACGAAGATGTAGGTAGTAGGGCCATGGTGCCTCCGGATCCAATGCTAGGATTCATATAAGTGGGCTAGGGAGAGGATGGAAAGGGTGAATGTACATTCGACATCTCAATGGAAAAAATATTAGAGACAAAAGGCATGGACTGAGTGTCATAGTTCTGCATACCATTATGAAAAGTGGATGGATTCGTCTACATGAAATGAGTGAACATCATGGGGGGGTAGCATTAAATGAGGGAGCCAAATGAACTCCACTATCCATGATAATGAAAAATAAAAGCACGATATAAAATATCTAGGGCCTACTAATAATCAAAAAGCACACCAAAAATCAAACGACCAATATGCACACAAACAGGGTAAAGTGGCTAAAAGGGGCCTCCCTCCCTAGAGAAGGTATGTCTCACCCAAGAGGGGCCTAAGACTCCCTGTTAAATATCAAAGGTAACATAATAAGTTATAAGGGCCCTTGTGGGCTTAACAACCAGACGATCAGATCCCCCCAGAGAGGTAATCCTCCGTAAAGGTTGTGTGTTGTCTGACCCTTATCTGACCTAGGGTACCTGCAGAATAACCACTACAAGTAACCTATGTGGCACCTAAGTCAAGAAACTAAGAAACCAATGTATAACGGATGCACAGGCAAGAAGTCGTAAGTCAGGTCCACCATATGGGTAGGGTATCAAAGACCTAAACCTTGAAAGCATCACCTCTCATGGAGGTAAGGGCACTAGCAAGATCCCCAGATACGAATAGATCCCTAGAAATATATGTGATGCTAAGAAGGTATCGGGGGGATATCCCTTCAACCAACCTCGCATGACCTCATGATTAACTCCGGTGTGAGTGGAGCCTCTTGATATTACCAATTATATAATGGATTTATCCACTCCCTTTTTCAGACACATATGTTTATTTAATAAATTTGGATACGTTTACTCACAAAATCCTATTCCAAGGAACTAAATCCTAAGCTAGTTTGTGCACCCTAGAAAATAAAATCGTGACTAGTCAATTTTAAATTATAGCATTAATTTTAATGGTTGTGCTTACTCAAAAAGGTATGGTAGTGAAACTCATGTTGTTCTGAATCAACAAGTAAAGTAAATATGAATACAATGCAAAGTCCTAACTTCAATATTCGATGAATGATATGCTTCTTAAAACAAATGCAATTTTCAATTTCAACACTGCAATTATGTAGTAAAAATGCAATCTTTCTTTACATGCACTAAGCTAATGACAAAGACTCAAAATATCAAAATTCCAAGCAATGCAAAATGCCTAATATTTTTTATTTTCAATCTAAGAAAAATGAAAATGCATGGACTGAACAATAATTTGATATATAAAAACTCTATTATGTATAGAAACACACAACTCAAGTAGGATACCAAGAAGCAATATACCCAACCCAATGTATAAGGACAATCAAAATGAAAAGATGATGAGAAAGACATCACCCAGAAATTCAACCAAAGAGAGGTTTCATGTCATCCCACAGACACTTAACAGTCACTATAGAGACCCAAGAAGACTCAACAATCAACAAATCCTACCCAGCAACCAACAAACCCAACAAACAAGCAAAGAAGTTTGATGTACGTAATTGTTTAGGGAAACAACGCGTATGTACGCATCTTGCATAAGGAAAACACACGTATATATTTGAATGTCAAGAAAAAAACAACGTATATGTTTCAAAAACAAATCCAGGCAAGGGAGAAGGCTGAAAAAACTCAAACCCAGAGTGAATGGAGGCTATCAAGAAATGATACAACAAGAAATGCAATATGAACGAGATCAATTTAAGGAGAAAAACACTCCAAACCCCAAGAAAGAAGATTCAATCCCTAGTATGGTCACTAATTTTGTTACGAGGAAAATCTCTCTATGGCTAGGGGTAAACCACAATAGATGGAAATGACTGCAGAAATCAACTCTATTCTCAAGTATTCTATATAAACAAATATGCTAGAAAGACAATATAAAAGGCCTACCTCGTCTAGACGTCCGATGAAGTCCACCATTGAGCACTTGAACCAAAGCAATATGCCTGCAACTAGTCCTCAACAACCAAGCAAAGAAAGCATATGGTGATAATATATGATGTTATCACATTCAATAGCATAATCCATTAATATACATAAAAAATACGACCATGGAATAATAATTCAAATATTCACAAGATATCAATTGGATGAGAAAAGAGTATTTCTATTAATATATGATCAGCAGAAGTGAAAATGTTACAAACTTCCCTGTCACATGGTTCAGAACTGAGAAACTAAGTTCCTTCCAGTTGGGCCTCTAACACTTCAATTCTCCACCAAAAGCAAGCCCATAGAAGAGAGACAATGAAGTTCTCAATCAATAAGTGAAGAGATTGGGGTTTGAACACTGTGTTCATACTTAAAGGACAAAGGGATGCAGACTCAATAAGAAGTAAATAATTTCTCCAGAGTAACTTTCCTCTCAAAGTTGAATTCTTTATCTTCTTTTCCATAGCTCGGAATTGGCCCATTTATATCCTTCAAATGGAACTGAAGGGCCGAGTTAGAACGTTTCTAGTATATGGAAGGCCAAGGATCATATATCTCCTGTCGTGACATCGAAACTTGACACCAGTTTTCATTTTGGGGCACAAATCTTGATGTACACTGGTTGTAGTGGTGCAACATGTGTATATGCATGTTGTATAGTAGGAAAGGCATGTACATGTGGAAAAAATGTATTTTTTAGCTCTGGGATATGAAAAAAGGGATGAAAAGTATGCATAGGGAAATGGAAAAAGGACCTTTGTGCAATATTGCATAGGGTGAGCCAAATCTTGCTATAACACATAGGGCAATACCATCTCAAGACAATCAGGAGAATGAGAAGAGTTAGTCACCTAAATAGGTGTCGAAATATCATCAACATCCTATGTTTGAAGAGGAGTTGGATGTGAGTCTGCAGTGGCCTTTTGGATGGCCTGATAGGCAGTCTCTACTATAGACAAAGACCTTTCCATTCCTACATGATTAATCCCTATTGACTCGCAAACTCATCAAATAGTCACCAGCCTACAAATTGTTGCAAGTCGTAATTTTTAAGTTTTATTATCTATGATATATAAATATTTAACTATAGGTAGGACCCCCTAGGGAGAAAGAATGGATGTTTAATTTAAATTATTTCCTAGGATTGAAAATTGATAGTAAACTAAATCAGTCTCATCTACATTTTGTTGTGGTATTGGTTTCTTCATCAATCTGACTATGAGTTTTATCACACAAAAGAGAATGGTTATGCTCATAAAACTTCAAATATTTATCCATCTTACATGCATTCTTTTCATAAATTCTATGTGAAGGTTATGAAGGTTATGAATCATTCAAAAGGTTCTTACTTACAACTGACATAACCCAACAAGGAATTATCATAAGTTTGGTCTCTGGTTAGATGGAAAACTTAAAAGGAAAGAAAGTCTACTTATGAAAATGTATATATGGTATAGTTTTGTAGGTCCATCATATACGAAAACCTTGTATGTTATCCAAATACCATTGCATTCATATGGTAATGGTTGTTTCTATATCATAAAGGGGATGGCACATTGAAGTTAAATGGTTGAAAGTATTTTAAAAATAATGCATATGGTATAAGCTCAACATTGATATCATATAAAACTTGCTATCTCTTGAACCTGTCTTTCATCATTTTGTTTGATATGTGCATGCATGTAGCATTGTTTATTTGCAATGAATGTGGTTTTAATTAAAGGATCAGAGTTGGTGAATTTTGATCGTCATTCGGGCTGGCAGTGAGTTATTGTTTCATGACATAGTTATATGACATGTGATACTTTCATATTTGGCACGATTATATGGAATGTGATTGGTGGTTTTTGTTTGTGTAAATATGACTTGGACTAGAAAGTTAATGTTGGAGGATGTGATGCCCCATGCATTCAATGCATGGGACGTGGGTTTTCATGCATAAACTTATACCACCTTCCTTTGTATTTTGGAATTTCATTTTGATTTTTACTTTGTTGAGTGTTGGAATAGGGGCAGACCTAGGGTTCAACGCTACAACAATGCACCAACAAAACCCTAACTACCGGCCCTTTCACCCGAGGTAAAGGCAGGGGTGGTTGCAGGACTCAAGTGTCTACAACCTTAGCTGGGACAAAAATCTATGATTATAATACTTAATACAAATCTTAGAACCATCAGTTCCTTAATATGTAATCACTATTCACTTCGTTGATACAACAGAGCTTCACAATATTCACATCAATATATAGTATTCAAGAACTTAGCCTATACAAATGGATCAGAGTGATCATATCAAGCACTAAACATGACTATCTAGATCAGATCTAACATTCTCACATATGATAAGTACAAAGCATAAATATATCTATCTAAACATATCAGAGCACTTAGCATATAACATATGAACACATCAAGACAAAGTACAAAGAACACAACACAGTGTTTACGTGGTTCACCCCCACCCTGGACCTACGTTCACCAACTCTTCTTATTTATTTTCTTAAATCAATTAGTTACAAGAACAGAGCCTCAAAACCCTTACTCCACACAGGACATAATATATGCGCAACTCGCTAGATCCTTCTTCCTTGCGCTACAACACAAATCCTTCTATAGTCTCTCACAGGGACTTGCACTCAGCTCTGCAAGTCTTACACATGATGCACAAAGCCTTGATCACATAGATTCAACTCTTGGCACTTAGCCTACATCACATAGATGTCAATTTCACTACTTCTCTATATGGCCTAGACATCTATATATACATACAAAATAGGCCTAAACATGGGTAAACCCATGGAATGACATCCCCTTCCCATTACATATTCCCAAAAACCCAAAAAGGGGGCCGAGATCCTATGATCTCCACTTCATCTTGCGCTCCACCTTCAACATGTTGTTGAAGTCTCTGAATAGGTCAACATGACTAATAAAATCCCAAAACTTGGTCAAGGGCCATTAGGCCCCCAACACTCACTTGTGACTCATCCCAAGTCACTCTGGTCTGAGCAATTCTGCCTCAGACGCCTTGAGCTTGGCTCGAGCTACTTTGACTTGCTTCTTTTTTGTGGCCTCTTGTTCAGTGAACTCCTGTATTACTACATCATTCACCAGTCCTTTTATGCATTGTTCTGTTGTGAGGATGACCTATTCTAGCTCTCCTCCTTGGCTCTCAACCTCTGTAAACAACATGCATGCCTTATCTTGCATAGGTTGAAGCTGTTGAGTGACTTCCATCACTTTTCTTTGAAGCATATGGATCTGTTGTTGAGCTGTACGTTGTTCATTAGACCTCTTCATTCTTTCTACAGTGAACAAGGCCTTCAGATGCGCCTGTAGTGTATCTATGTGTTTCTTCGTTTCCTAGAGTTGTGACTCTAGCGCCTATAACTCTAGATTCTCAGTGAGGTTTTCATATGTTTGAGAACTCTGGTTGCTTATTTGCTTGCAATCCAAGGAAAGAGATTTTAATATGTCAACTGTGCTGCAAGCAGTGGATTCCCTTTGGTCTTGTACGTCTTAAGGGGTCTCAGGCATAGTGTGGATCTCTAAGTCTGCTATGTGCTGCTGGAGCTGTTGGATTATGTCTTCGAGTTGTGCCACCTATTTTGGAACTCATTCTTCGGCCTTTACTTCAATTACTGTCACAGAGAGAAGTTCTTTGTGGACCATCTCCTGTACTTCGATTTTCTCTACAAGCAACTGTTCTTTTTCTTTATGCAACTGGGATTTTTCTTTATCAAACCTCTCTTGCAGAGTAAACTTCTCGCATTTGGCAGTAATGTGCTTCTCTAGAAGGTATTCCTGTGCTTGTGCCAAAGCCTGGGTGTCTTGCGTTGTCTCCTCCTATGCTCGTCGAAGGCGAGATTCGACTGTATCAATGATCCAATGGAGTTGAGATAGCTCATCTCTTATTTCTGGTGTTCCTGCTGATAGAAGTACAATAGAAATTGTGCAGTTGGACCATAGTGCCTGTTGCACTTCTTGAAGTTCAACCTTGATTTGACTGAACAGATCCTCCTTCTTATCTTCCTGCTTCTCTTCTATCTCCATCGAAGCATCATTCAGTGCTGCGACAATGAATTCAAAGTCATATGAGGTGAGGGTGGTATCAAACTTAGTCCTAGTTGCTTTCGATTTATTCCTTGAGGAAGGTTTCAGAGGGGAAACCTTCCTTTTCTTTGAGGGGTCCTCCTCGTCTCTAGGCAGTGTAACCTTGCCTTTCTTCTGTTCCACTTATGTTCCATCTATCTCTCCACCATCACTTACTTTCTTAGGTGATATAGAAGCAGTCTTCATCGAGGTACTGTGGAAATCTTGGGCTTCTTCATTTTTCTTGGTCTTTCTTAGTTGAGGTGTATCCATCACAGTTTATGGACTGTCAACATTGGACATCTCCACAGGGTTCGCTGGAATAAGGATGTCCACTGACCATTCCTTGGTAATCTCTTCTAAGTCATCCTTCGTCAACTTGTAGTATGAATACAACTGTTGTTTATTCTCATTAGCGTGTGCTCTGATATAGATGAAATGGTGGTCCGCGTTGAATTTCATCAATGGCCTAAACCTGTGGAGTGTGTTCGGGGTTATATGAGGCTCAAATTGGATAGTGGTCTTTAGATGGGTGTAATAAGTGTGGAAGACAACATTTGATTTCCACTACTTGTTCATGTCACTGGAGTACCACAATGTACCGAACTTCGCAGCCAGTGGTTCAAAGGGATCGATGTCCGGGAAGGTCGCACCTTCCGTCATCTCCCAGGCAATGAACGCTATTAATATGAGAAGCCAACTAAAGTGGAACTCATATCCTTGGTCTTGTGCTTCCCTACAGTCTAGTTCTAACTGGTTCACCAAGTACTTCACCCGATTCATGTGTAGGCCCTCTGCACACTTCCCTACGAGGTCGACTACAAATCTAGTTACTTCGGTGGGTCGTTTCTTGCAAAATAATTTCCCTGTGATCAGTTGACAGGCCAGGCACACTGTGTCACTCTAGATAGAGGCTACCTTGTAGCCTCGCATTCCCTTGTCTACATCTTCATAAGTATCCTTTATCCTTTGGGCGAGAGAGTGATCCACGGTCTTTCAGGGGTAGAAATCCTATGGGTCAGGGCCTTGCATGCTTAGCCCTGTGATCCAATTGATCAATGTTGGATCCACTGTAATGCAACATTTCAAGCACAAATAAACTCCATGATAGCAAGATAACATTAATTTGACGCATGCGTTCACCTTCTGGTGTCGCCCGAATTGTGGAATCTTCATAACATTCAGTATGGTGGCCTGCGCGAGGTTCTGGGTCCATGACTAAGGGGTAATCTTAGAGTTCTTTCCTTTGGTTCTCATCAAATACTTATGTGGGACGAGCATTCTGTAAACCTTCATGTCGTCGAGTTTGAAGTTGCTAAACTTCAACGCTGCAAACTTATCCTAGTCAGCACGAACCGCGTGCACCTCTTTCAAAAGGTACGCAATGACCAACGCATATTCAAAGTCTCTGGGAACACTGTCTCGGTTGATTACATTGCTCAGAGATGGTAGATAGGCAAGTAAAATGATCGTAATTAGCTTGTCATTTGCGATATCGTCTCTGTGCTTCGTTCGCTTCTCATCAGCTGGTCAAGATGGTCCAGCACGAGCAGTGGACGGAGAGGCCTGGAGTCCTCTCGTCGAAGATGCTTGTACACCTGTAGACATTCCTCTCTTTGACACGACTCTTTCAGTCATCAAGTCGAGGAGAAATTATGTCATTGATTCTTCAACTGCGGTGAGCTCATCGGACATACTCGCTCAAGATTAAAATTATTGGGGTCATGATGGAATTAGACACTACACTATAATACTAGCAAGGATGCAATGATCACTTTATGAAATTCATTCAGTCTGCGGGCTTCAAATTCTCAGTTAGCAAAATTGTTCTATGTGCATGGCACGAAAGGATAAGTAGGCAACTCAGCAATGGTTCACGTGCAACAATTATGAGTCCCTATTAACTCTTGTTCGATCTATTATGGTGCGGTCCAATGGTCTGATGAGGAACCTTTATTTCTTTTCTATCCGTTCGGAGTGGAACTCAAACAGATATATCGGGTCCAATGACTATATTGCTTCACCATGGCGAAGTTCCACGAGTCGTTGTTCTGATATCTCAACGAAGCTCCAATTCTGCAAATTTTCTCTCTACGAAGTTCCCTCTGGAACCTTCTGCAACTTATCTCTCTACGAAGTTCCCTCTGGAACCTTCTGCAACTTATCTCTCTTCTTACTTTGTTTCCTCGCCTTCTTTCCAGTGAGCTTCGTCTCGATAGTTCTTTTTCCATTCTGATTCTTGTCTTCTTTTAACATAGTTACTACGTGTTTTTGAGATTCTTTCCTAGGACTCGGGGTTAATACCTTTTCTTTGTCTGGGATAGGTACTTAATTCTTTCGAGAGTCCTCTGATGTTCCTACAACTTCGACATCAAGGTTTCTAGTGTCAAATAGCTTCGATATGTTCTCATGTTCTTTAATTAATTGTGCGATCCTTTTAGTCATGAAATATTTTAAGTCTTGCTTCTTCTTCTCCAAGGCTTATTCTTCTTCCCTTTGTCTGGCTTAAGCTCTATCAATCCAAGGTTTTCCTATTAACATGGTAAATGGGGCATTGTCTTCAATAAAATTAATAATCTCAAAATCTTCCTATGTCGAAGTTCCATTGATGGTCATAGGTATCTGAGTGAGCCTCCCGCATAAGTTTACGAACTTTCCTCTCAATAACCTTATTCCTCCTAGTGAAGGGATCATAGCATGACCTCCTATAACTTCCCAAGTTCTTTCTGTTATGATATTCACTTGTGTTTCCTCATCTAGAACACAGTCAGTGTCGAAGTCCCTTATTCTTGCTTCAAGGCACTCCTTGTCTTTAAAAATCTCTTATAGTCTAACATGTCGATGGTCATCCAAGGTGTCTTTCATCTGTAGTAATACCTTCTCTGATTCTTTCTGGGGTTCTTCTATAGCCTTAGTTTTTGGATCTAGCTTAGGTTTTTCTTGTCTTATGTTCATACTTTCAATCTTAGCAATCATTCTGGGGCAATCCAACACTTCATGGTCCAAAGCCTTACAACAAAAACAACTAGGTCTTCTTCCAGGGCATTCCTTAGCCAGATGTCCTGGTCTTTTGCAACTATAACATAGGTTTAATCCTCTCTTTATTTTAAATTATCCCTAGCTTCTCCTATATTGCGCACTAGGATCATAGGAGCTAACCTGCAATAAATTCTTTCTAGGGTCCCGCATCCATTTGTTAGTCCAAACATTATTTCTATGCATAGGTATAACATATCTTTCATTATTCTTATCATATCTATTCATATCAAACCTTCTTTCATCTATTAGTGCCCTAGTTTTTAGGCTAGGACAAATTCTATCAATCATACCTAGATCCATACTCTAGAAACAAACATTTCTACTTATCTTACTTCTACAGAGCACAGAGCTTCCAGATATAAAAATTTTAACTATTCTTACCTTTATTAGAGCACAGAGCTTGCAGATCTTACCTCTTTTATTCTTACCTTTCTTAGAGAAAAAATATTTCAGATCTTGCTTATTTCCTTCATATCTAATCTTATTTCTTTATCATAGAGCTTTCTAATTCAAGTATAATATTGTGTGCTAGGGAACAGTTCTACGCACAGAGATTTTACAGTTTCAGGATGGATCTTTGCACAAAGTTTCTTCTTTATCGGTTCCCAACAATCACAGTTTCAGGTCCCGGCAACGAAACCATTTGTTGGCACCAGGGAAGACCCAAGGTTCAGTGCTACAACAACGCATAAACAAAACCCTAACTACCGGCCCTTTTGGAAACACCTGCGAAGCAGATGCAGTCTCACCCGAGGTAGAGGCATCAGTGGTTGCAGGACTCAAGTGTCTGCAACCTTATCTGGGACACAGATATGTGATTATAATACTTAATACAACTCTTAGCACTGTCAGTTCCTTAATATGTAATCACTATTCACTTCCCTGATACAACATAGCTTCACAGTATTCACATCAATCTATAGTATTCAAGCACTTAGAATATACAAATGGATCAAAATGAGCATATCAAGAACTAAACATGACTATCTAGATCAGATCTAACTATTATAACCCTAAATTGCACCACACATTCTTACCTGGCATCAGGCCAACTCATATCCCTTCATTGCCAAAACATTTGCTGAACAACTCTTTGGAAATCCTCTTGGGTCAAGGCCCATGCGCCCTAACCCATTATTGCACGCGTGTGCATGCTGGCTAGCTCACTACAACCCATGTGTAGCTAACAAAGCATGAAAAGAGGAAAGTTGTCGACGGAAAAAAAAGCTATGGGTCAGTTAACTGAAACTCCCGGCCATGCATGGCTGAGGGTTCGTCCAAAACCCTAGATCCTTCTAGCCTATAAAAGAAGGGGTAGGGGAACCATTTTAAAGAGGAAAAATTATAGCAAAGAAACTCTGCCCATTTACGTAATCCATTGTCCCAACACTTTAGCCTTTCCTCATGCCAAAGGAGATTTAACGCAAAGCAGTTGGAGGACAGAAGAAGAGGAGCCCAGGATCAGAATCAAGTAGCGGTGGCCGGTCTCGACTTTGATTGTAAGTTGATTCATTTTTCAAGTAATAAAATAATACTTTTCCTGTCCCAATACATGAGTTATCTATGGTTTGGTTAATTTATGCTTAATTTCTAACCCTTTAGTAGAGAAGTAGCATGCATGCATAGTTGTTATATGTCTTGATTGCATGTCATCTGTGGAAGGAGAAGCGCAAGCAAGTGGTCATAGCGCATTGGAGGATCTACATCAAATGCTAGAAACAAGGTTAGTAGTCCTTTTCTATGTATGTATTGTGAAAGAGGGGTTTAAGTTTTGGGTTGTAGGTTAAAAAGTAACTTCTTTACGGTCAAAATCTGCATGCAAGTATGACCCTTGTTTGCTAGTCCGTAGGGTATTTTTCCCAAAAACAGAGTTGGCGACCATAATGGGGATCGAACCCAGAATATTTTTGTTATATATATCATTTTTTTTGTATTACAGAGTATTTGACGGATATGTTTGTTGTATGCAGATGTGGGACCCATGCAACCTGCCAACTATGCACAGAACAGGCGTTGTCCACGGCCAAAGGCCGCGGCTGCCGCCGCTGGGGGAGCAGCAGTAGCAGGGAACCTTCCAGCCGGAGAGGCCGAGAGGGTCCTTAGACGAGTTGACCAGAGCTTCACTGCGCTCACTCGCACAGTCCCGATGGCAGAGATAGAGGACCTTCCGCCATCCATGTAGCCTCATGTTGTGGGGGCACCTCGGACATGGGTCCGATTTTTTAGGCGTTTAGCCCGTGTTGTTGATGATTATAATAGGTCCCATAGGCCCTGAACATATTTAGACTCTTTATGTGCCACGAGCACCTATTTGTATATATTTTTTGAGGGCATAATCCCGGTGACTCGTTACTATTCCCATCTTTGAGACGCTTGCGCCCATCTATGTACTCTGAGTATTTTATGATGTTTATATATGGTTTTTATCTTTTTTGTGTCTTATGGATTATGTGTGCAAAAATGTATGTACATGTTTATGTCCATGTTATTTTATATGTGGGCAAGATGCCAATCTAAAATTTGATTAGCTAGAGTATCTGTAATTTGATTTAATCTCCTAGGAACATGAAAATATGTAATATAATCAAAGTTTCATTCTAAGAGATGTACCCTAAGGAATCGTCGGTGTAAAGTTGGATCATGAACCCGGTATATTCTATTTAGCTGCGACACAACCAGTTGAGCATTGAGATAGACCCAGAGATGAGAGATACCTAATGACACGGCATCAGGAAGCAACTCAATAACTGCACTATACTCGACGACATTATTTGTGGTGTCACCTAAGCATATACCTCCGGAAGATAACAACTGACCCTATGGTGTAAAAATTACCCTCCGCGTGTGTCGACTAGCACCGTCCGCATACCCAACGAACACCTCTGACTCACTTGATATCTGCCATATTGATGAAATATAACATCAATGACACATCCATAACACTTTTAAAAGAAACGTAAAAAAGTAATAGTACAAAGACTATACATATGTTACAAAAAGTTACCCACAGTGACCTGTCTATGAGTAATACTTCTTGACATAGAGCCCATTTCTAGGCTCTGCCTATGGGTAGTCCTAGATAGTAGGGATCTATCGTGACATCCAAGCAAACAAGTCATCATCGAAGGCCTCAAAGGTCCTTCCACCACCCTATCGCGGCAGTAACACTGCCCATCTACACACTACAGGGAAAGAGGCCAGATGTACTCATACTACAACCCGAGGACTGAAACACGAAACTCTCTCAAAAAAGAACGAACACAAGATAGTCCTGAACCCGAAGTTCCTCTGCATCCACTATCAGCAATCTATCAATTGGCTCTTCATACACTCCAACAGTGTGGTACTCCAATCAAAAATTTGTGCATTCAGGCAGTGGATGGCACAGTTCATCTAAGCACGCGAAGCCTGATGCACGGCGGATGAGTTGGTAATCTGCCCAATAACTAACAAGATAGTCTATAGTGCTAAGTTGGTAATCTTGCTAATGGGTACCTGGGAACCCGTACGTTCAGTCCCAGCCTCACAGTACTTAGCTATCAACTCTGAGATCTTACTCGGCCCCGCAGGAAAAGTTTGAAAGTTGATTGGTTCCCTTCTCCTTGAGAGGCCAGTCAGAAAGTAAATGTCCTCGGTGGTGGGCACCAATGATTTCCCCTCTAGCATAAATGCCTCTGCATTAGGGTGCCAGTAATCAATCAAGGCATTCAGTAGCCTTGGTTGTGCGCACATAAACAGACATAGAAAAAATTTGAGTAAACCGAATTGCATTAACACGGCCACAACATTCAGATCTGCAGCAACCAACTCACTGATTGCCTCATGCTTCCTCTCCCTCCACTAGACATACATCCTGCCAACACAACAAGATAAAGGAGGGTCAATACTTTTTTTAGTTTGCTTTTCCATCAAGAAGGGGGGTACACATGGGCTGTATAGGTGAAAGTCGTGTGTACACGCATGCAGGATTTATTTTGCACGCATGTACACGCGGACTGTCTTTGGACAGCCTGCATGTACCTAGGGCCGACCTTTTTAAGGTCTACGCCCACCCAAAAAATAAATTAAATGCTTAAATTGAAGTATTGAATAGCTAGATAAGGGAGTTTGTACTTACTTGGTCCAAGAAGAAGTTCGTTTCGTCCACTGTAGCTCCCGGAATCACTATCTTTGGCAAAGGGGGTCTTTTGGCTCCAAAATCAATTTGCAAATCAGCAATGGTGATAATGAGCTGTCGGCTTCTATTTAGAGACTTTTTGGCCTCTTTTTGTCACTTTTTTGGCCCCCCTTATGAGTTTCTTTATACCAAAAACCATTTAGAGTGATCTAGGAGTTATATGGGAGGGATTTGATCAGGTATTGGGACAATTTTTTTTGAGTTTCGAAAAAATATTGACGGTCCATAATTTTTTTTTTTTTTTTCAAAAACCAACTTGAACATATAGGTTAGAATACCACCCCAACTTTTGCATCTCGTTGCCTTTTTCTTATGCTATAGGATCGATCCCATCCGATTGTGACATAGAACCGTCATATCTTCTCTAGAAGTGTTGCAACTTGTTGGTAGAGCTTACCAGAACATGGATGCCCTGGGTAGGTCCTGGTTACATTATGGTGTCCATGCCGTTTCTAAAAATACTGTAGGCTCAGGAGTCCATATAGTATTTCCTGAATATGATTTTGAACCTCATTTTCATGAGTCTTTTTCACTCTTTGTCTCATCCTTAGGACTCCCAAAACATAACGGGTCTACTTTTAAGCCCTTTTCAGACCCTCTAAAAATGAAAAGATTGTCAAGCGATCTTGTGATCTTTCACGCTCGTTAAACTGAAATTTGAAGTCGCATCTGTCCGATGGTAGTTTACCCATTTCTCAGTTCGGATGGTCAACTGTACGAATCAAGGTATACTCTATCGAATTCCCATTCTTTAGAAGAGTACTCTCAGGTATAATTTTATTCCTTTTTGGGCCTGAGGGACTAAATTTACGAAAAAGAAACCCCCACAGAGTCCATAGTTAAGCTCTTTTTAGACTCCCTAAAATTGAAAAGATCGTCTAGTGACCTTATTCTTTCACACTCATTAAATTGGTCCAGAAGAATATTCCTGATGAAGTCCATATTTAAGCTTTTTTCAGACTCCTTAAAAGTGAAAAAATAGTCGAGTGATCTTGTCCTTGTCACACTCGTTAAAATAGTTTTGAATTGACGTCTAATCGGTGCTAGTTTATCCCTTTTTCGAACCGACTAGACTATTGTCGAAAAAGGTACCCCAGTGGAGTCTCCTTTTATGATTTTTCAGACTCTCTAAATATGAAAAATCACTGAGCTTACCTTCTTTGGGCTCGTTAAACTTACATAGAAGGACGTTACCATTATGTGTTCTATCAACCGCATTTGCATACCTTATCCATCAGCCTTGTGACAGTTTGCTTCTACGTCTTAACACCTTTGGCCACCGGAGGATTTTTCCCGAGTATCATTTTACCAAAACATCAGTCTTGTCCTTGTGCCTCGAGATTGTATGTTTGTAGTACTCGTTCCTCCGTTGTAATGTAATATTCCTTTATTCTTTTTCAAAAATTATCAAACAGAAGAAAAAAATCAAATATACCCCAAAAAGAGGATGGGAAAAGTATTTTCTTTATTGGCAGCATAATGAGTCACCCTTGGATAAAGCACATCTTTCCGTTTGATCATCAGAATATGGGATGTAGTACGACCTTAGGAATCTTTTCTCGCTATATAGAGTTGTGTCCTCCACCGTTTGGTTACTCTTCCAAACATATGGAGAGTTTGCGTTGCCTCCTGCTTCGTAGACTTATGATTAACATATATGTTGCTTGAGTCTTATCACTTATCGTGTTGTTGTCCAAGGGAAGTTTGTCACTAAGCCTGAGTCGGCCCCTCTGCAATATGTCTCTTATCCGCATACCCAGCCATCCTGAACGTCCAATCAAGTCCTTGTTTGAAATCACTGAATCCTTCAGTCCGATCATCAAGATTATCAAGTCCATAACCGACGAGCCATCGAAGACCTCTGGGTAGTGCAGTCGTACACTCATATTACACTCCTACCCAAGTTTTAGAAGATTTTGAAGTTTTTTCTCGAGCTCTGAAGTATAGCCATCAGACCGAATCATCTTATGGAAGATGGGTACTCTATATGTATATCTTTCTGATTTCGAGATGTAGCTCTGCTATCTATTATTCATGACTACTCTTTATAGTTATTTGACATGGATCTACAATGTATTTGATTGGTAGCCATGGTTCTATTTTATCCCGAGCATGGGTATGCCCGCCTCGGTGAGACAATTTTTATTTTGCAGATGGCACCTCCTGGTTCCTGATCCTTGGGCTCACTCATTCAGCACATCAGTAAAGATTGGTAAAAGATTGGTAATGTATTTTGGCCATCAGATGCTCTTCTGACCTCACACATTAGGGGGCATATATTATAACCCTAAATTACACCACACATGCTTACTTGGCATCAGGCCAACTCATATCCCTTCATTTCCAAAACATCTACTGAACAACTCTTTGGAAATCATCTTGGGTTAAGGCCCACGCGCCCTAACCCATTACTGCACACGTGTGCACACTGGCTAGCTCACTACAACCCGCGTGTACCTAACAAAGCACGAAAAGAGGAAAGTTTCCAACAGAACAAAAAGCTATGGGTCAGTTAACTGAAACTCCTGGCCATGCATGGCCGAGGGTTCGTCCAAAACCCTAGATCCTTCTAACCTATAAAAGAAGGGGTAGGGGTACCATTTTAAAGAGGAAAAAGTATAGCAAAGAAACTCTACCCATTTATGTAATCCATTGTCCCAACCCTTTAGCCTTTCCTCATGCCAAAGGAGATTTAACGCAAAGCAGTTGGAGGACACAAGAAGAGGAGCCTAGAATCAGGATCAAGGAGCCGTGGTCGGTCTCGACTTTGATTGTAAGTTGATTCATTTTTCAAGTAATAAAAGAATACTTTTCCCATCCCAATGCATGAGTTATCTATGGTTTTGTTAATTTATGCTTAATTTCTAACCCATTAGTAGAGAAGTAGCATGCATGCATAGTTGTTATATGTCTTGATTGCAGGTCATCTGTGGAAGGAGCAGCGCAAGCAAGTGGTCATAGCGCAACGGAGGATCTACATCAAACGTCGGAAACAAGGTTAGTAGTCCTTTTCTATGTATGTATTGTGAAAGAGGGGTTTAAGTTTTGGTTTGTAGGTTAAAAAGTAATTTCTTTACGGTCAAAATCTGCATGCAAGTCTGACCCTATTTTGCTAGTCCGTAGGGTAGTTTTCCCAACAACACTAACATTCTCACATATGATAAGAAAAAAGAATAAATAGATCTATCTAAACATACCAAAGCACTTAGCATATAACATATGAACACATCAAGACAAAGAACAAAGCACACAACATAGTGTTTACGTAGTTCACCCCCACCCTGGGGCTACGTCCACCAACGCTTCTTCTTTATTGTCTTCAATCAATCGGTTACAAGAAAAGAGCCTCAAAACCCTTACTCTGCATAGGATAGAAGATCTGTGTAGCTCGCTAGATCCTTCTTCATTTTGCTACAACAAAAATCCTTCTACAGTCTCTCACGGGGACTTGCACTCAGCTTTGCAAGTCTTACACAGGATTCACAAAGCCTTAATCACACAGATTCAAATCTTGGCACTTACCCTGCATCACATAGATGTCGATTTCACTACTTCTCTATATGTCCTAGGAATCTATATATATATATATATAATGCCTAAACATGGGTAAACCCATGGGCCGACATCCCCTTCCCATTATATATTCCCAAAAACCCAAAAAGGGGCCCAAAAGGAGGCCGAGCTCCCATGATCTCTGCTTCGTCTTGCGCTCCACCTTCGATAGGCTGTTGAAGTCTCAGAATAGGTCAACATGACCAAGAGACTCCCAAAACTTGGTCAAGGACCATCATTGAGTGATGCTCATGTTCCTAGTTCAGCTATAGAGATGGTTGGAGACTTGTTTTTTATAAGGATTTAAGTGCAAGAGAAGGTATGCTATTTTAGTTTGTACTCATCAGATGCACATTTTTTTTGCAGGAAATGGCTTTATAATAAGATTTTCTTTACTGGTTGTGAGTGTGTTGGTTCTCTTTGCTTCCTTGAACTCGTTGTTTTTTATTTCCAAAAAATGATAATTCATCCCGTTACTCTGGTATTTACCCTCTTTTTGAAATCTAGTATCGTCAAACCCCATCTTTCAGTCCATTGTATATGGCTTATGTCATTTATGTGTAACTTCCTTCCCTTCTCTTGTTCATAAATATTCACAGTCTCATATTTGAAAAACATCTTGGACGTTTAGGTTATGGATAGGGACTCGTGATTTTCCCTATGTATGTACTTTTCATGAAAGGGTTTTGAATCCAAGTCTTTAAAATATTCTCTGGTTCTTCTTGACCGCACATTACAAGAGTGTCTTAAAATTTATTATGTCGTAGGTTCTATCTACATTGACAATATGACTATTGTAGATTTATACTCTGAGACATGGGAATTGTTTAGTTGTTGGATATGGGTCTAGTAATACACATGACAAATTTTTCTTTGAAGATTAAAACGACTACTATACAACCCAATACTTTTGCATCTAAGGGCTGATATAGTTTGGAAAGGAAAAGGTAACTTCACACAATCTCAACCTCTTGTACTTTGAAGTTCATTATACAACCATGTTTGACTATGTGTTATGTTTCCATGTGTGTTGCTTGGTCTCATTTTAAAACTATACCACAAGAGTTTGAATGTTCCTTAAATCATATCATTTGTTTTTCTTAAACCCCAAGGTTTTAAAACCATGTATATAAAGAAATCACCTTTACCTGGTCTTGTGTTGTTGATTTTTTTTCTCTGGTGGATATTTCATTTCTTTACATAGAGATATTTTTATTCTAGGGCTAAGATTTATATATTATCGAGAAATTATAAAGGGAAATATGTGACCCAATTTCGAGTTCTATTGGGTTTTG
This sequence comes from Picea engelmannii, assembly GCA_009831015.1. Classification (NCBI taxonomy): domain Eukaryota; kingdom Viridiplantae; phylum Streptophyta; class Pinopsida; order Pinales; family Pinaceae; genus Picea; species Picea engelmannii. The sequence continues at coordinate 349,270 of ML782529.1, read as the reverse complement.
ATAGTGGAAATCAACATTTGCATATATTATTTTAAGTTCCTTTCACCAAATTTGATTAAGGAATAAAGGTTCAAGCTTTAATATTTGTTTTCTTGGAAATGATAAAAGAAAAGGGGACAATCATATCATAAAGTTTTCATAATTGTGGTATTGGTTTTATTGGCACAATAAAATGGTTTTTGCATTTGTAAATAGTTTGGATTCCCTATACATGTAGATTTGGTTATTAATTCTTAGCATGAAGTTGAAAATAAAGGGAAGGATAACTCATATATTTTGAAAATTGAGATGTTTATTTTCTGCATATGGGAACAATTCCCTCATGCTTCCTATTTCCATTCATTCTTCCCTAAATCCCAAACACATATATGATTTTAAATTTCATCTTTTCTTCCCCCTGTTGTATGAAATGAGATTTTTTTTTTCTATTATTTTGATATGGATATTTGACAGGTAATATATATTTTGATAAATAAAAGGATCATAACCAAAGGTAGAATTTGAAAAGACATTTTCAAGGTGATTGTTTTATGAACTCTGTTTGATTAAGTTCTAGTTAATTTTTCATGGCCATTTCCCTCATACTCTCATTTTACATAAATTATTCCCAACTCCTAATTTTATTTTCATTTTGGTCCACATTTCCTCCCCCTGATACATAAGAAGTTTTTCTAAACAATGGGTATGTTAACATTGATGGATAAATTTTGACATGACATGCATGAGGTAATTATTCACAGACATTTGAACTTTGGAATGCGATTGATGATGAATCTATTATTGTTTTAAACATGTAGCATTACTCTCCTTACCATTTATTTCACTTTCCATGCATTACAAAGTCATTCACATTCCCAATTACATTGCAATTCCCATGTTTTAAATAATAACTAGTGGTATGAGATGATGAATTGCTTCAAAAAGAAATGAATTTTTTTTCTTGAAAGCTATCATTTCCCTCTTATACCTAGTTGCTTGCATTTTTTTATTCCAATCAAGTGAGAGCTATTCTAAAACTTGTTAATGCAAATGATATTTGATGTTATACTTGCTATTATATGCATACTCTAATCTAGCCTTACATTTTACAGATGAGCTTTTTCAGTAGACGAAGTCATGGTAGAGGAAATAGAGGCAGAGGAAGAAGAACAAATTATTTTTTGAAAGGGGGAAACAAAAGAATTCATTTTTCTGTTCACTTTGATGTTGATTCTGAAGAGTTTAATCAACTCTTGAAGACAAGATTCCTAAATTTAGCTAGACAAAGAGTCATTCAACCTCATCCTCCCCCTAAAATACCACCTTTCCAACCTCATCGTAGCATCTTTGGTATACATGTGCAGTTCCATGTGTCTTTGCAGCCGAAAATCACAGCCAATGATGGTTGGAATGATGTTTTAAATCACCCTCAAGTATAAGCTCATGGATGCCCCATAGTCTCACTGCCATTACCTCCTCCTCCACTTAAAAAAAAACTACCTATCATATTAAATCAATAACTTCCCATTCTCATTCAACCCAACCAATCAAAAAGATAAAGTCACAAGTCCAAGAACCAGAGCTTAGCAAAGGAAAATGACCTACACATTCTATTGGGTCTGACCAATCTGTAACATCCTCACACTCAGTTACTTCTCACTCCTAGCACCCAAAACATGAGGATAGAAATATCTCTTTTGGAGATATGCATCCAGAAGCATCAGTAGAAAAATCTAAAGAATCTATCCATGCATATTCAAAGGTTCATAAGCTAGCCAAGTCTCAAGGAAATGGACAGAGGAAAACTGCCTCACATAAGAAATATGATTTTTTATTTTATGATGTTATTTTATGATGATTTGATTATTGGAGACAAACTTATTTATTTTGGACAATGACTTATTTTTTGAAACAACATGGAAACTTACTTATTTCAGACATGAAATATTTTATGGCAGTTTTGATGAAGTAAAAGATTGACATATTTATTTTTGGGACATATATGCTTATATATATTTAAATTTTGGGAGTCACAAGTGTGTATGAGATATTTCATATGTGAATTGATTGGGTTGTGTGTATATCATGATTCTTTGATAATGTTAATATATGCTATGATGATGGAGGAACAAGGGAATATGTTGAAAATTAAACAAAGAATTGATAGGGGGTCCCCACCTATTAGTTAATATTTATTTATACCCTTATAATTATTTATTTGTATTTATCTATGAGTTGTCCCTACTTAACTAAAAGTTATTAAAATAACTTAACTAAAAGTAGTTGAACTACTCAAGCTACTTTTGGAGGAATAAAAGAAGAATTTAAGGGATAAGCAATGGGGAGCAAAGATAGATACAAATACTCTAATAAGGTTTTCTCTTGCTCTAGAGTGACATTGCATTGCTACTTCATTCATTTATGAAATAATTAAAATCTAAAGACTTCTTGTTAATATTAGGGTCTTACTAAAAGGTGGAAATGAGGACTAAGAATCATTGATTATTGACACTCTTTATAAGGTTGATCATCTGTTTCTGATAATCAGTAAATTCTTGTTGGATTTATGAATTGATTTTTAGTGCTAATTGGGAATTTTGTGCATAGTCAAGGCTATGAAAAATTGTGGCTTGTTGATACAGTTATTTTTCAGTCTTGGTTTTACTTAGAAGACACCAGTCGTCTCTATGATTATGTCACCTTTGACTTCTAAGTATTTTTCTGGTCCTTACCCATTCTAGGTATGAAAGAATGTATTTGGTTGTAATCCAGAACTGAATGAATAAAATCACTTAATGGTTTTGAGGTCTCATTTTTGGATTGTATCTGTGATCTTACTTCAATTTTTTTTGTTTTCATGATTATTCATCAAACTGTTTATATTTTCTGATATTAATATTTTATCTCTTTTATCATAACATAACATAAAAGACAACATTGATCTCAATACCATATTTCTTGAAGATTGATTGATATTTTTCAAAAGGGATATAAACATAGGGTTACAATCCCAACTATGTTGCCTTGGCCTAACAGGATTCGAAAATATTGGTAATAGGATAGCCATTCCTTTTCATCAACAATCCCTTATACCAAAATGGATGGGGATGGTAGAATCCAAGATCTTTAAAGTATCTTAGCCGAAAATGGTGTACTTAGGACACAGGAACCAGTGAAACCGATGAGATTGAGCTAGCCAGAGTGGAGTTAATGTACAAGATTGGCATCAGGATATTAAAATCTCTCATCAACGAAGAATACATCCCAACACCAATACTTTTAGTCACGTTTTTGGAACCATATATTAATGGGACATTAGATGATGGCCATGCAGCTGAATCTGAATGACTCAAAGATATTTGGTTCATTATCATGATTTTTCCTTCATGAGGAAAACAAATAACTTGGAAAACTGAATATATGACAATGTTTTGTTGATTAATAGGATTTGTTGTCATTGATTTCAACCCTTGAATCAAGTCTTGTAGAAAATTTCAGTAGCCCCAGAAGTGTGGATAAGGAGCTCATGTTTTCTTGAGGAATATTGTAATCAAGATCAGTGAATTTGTAGGAGAGACTATTTTGGATGGATAGTACATGTCATGCCATTTTCAGTGATATGTGCTACGTCACGTAGTTCCTCGTGGTTGAGAATATATGGCTTAGTGAAGTTGGAGAAACCTCATGAGTTATCTAGAAGCCCCTACAAGGTCAAAGAAGCCAATTATTCTAGAAGCTCCTAGAAGTTTACTTGTCAAAGTGGTTGTAACTAGGTGTTAATTTTGGGTAAAGTTGTTGCAATAAGAAAATAATTAAAAATAAATTAGTTGCAAGAAGAAGTGGTGAATTTTACTATTTATGGTAAATTGGTTGCAAGTCGGTAAAGTAGTTAAAAGTGGGTTAGCCTTAAAAGAGGGAAGTTGGGTAAAACAGTTAGAAGATAACCCCTAAAGGAAGCTACTTGGAGAGTATAAATAAGAGAGAAAGGGTATCCCATTAGCACCTATTGAGAACATTGAATATATTTTTTGTGAAATGTTATGGGAAAGTATCCTTGAAAAATCTAAAGTAGCGAGTCTGAAGCAACAACATGAAAAGTTGTAGGATTCGAAGGGTTGAGACTATGTGTATTGAACTAGGGTTTTACTGAAGACATCTTCATGTTGCAGTGCTAGAAGGACGTGGACATCCATGGGCCACAGTGAGACAAAGAAAAAATACCTGTGAGTTTACTAAAGACATAGCACAAATATGTTTCCAAATATGAAGAAAAGAAAGATCAGATCTATCATCAATGGAAAGTTGCAGAGCTAAGAAGAGGCTACAGGAAGGTCTAACTATGAAAAGGTACAACAAAACTATCTATAGTAACACAAGGTATTTTGTATGCTTGTCTCAAGTAGGTCTTTGACGTATGCTTGAGGTATGTCCATGGGAGATTGAGCTTTTTCCCTTAAGGGACTTTTGGTTTTATGGTATATTTTGTGTAAGACAGATCTATAGAAATACAGTGTTCTTGTATTGGTTGTTTGTTGTTATGACACTTCATTGGGCATCTTGTCAAGACATATCTTATGTTATGTGGAGTATGGTTGAAGGTTTATGTTTGAGACATATTGTTATCAGTATAGATTGTGATTGCATAATAGTGTGGGTTTGATGTATGGCTAATGTAAGGGTTTCTTATATCACACAAGATCAGTGACACATATGTATGAACCTAGTACATGGTTGTGTTAGATCTACTTGGATATTGGATGGGTATTCTTTTCTATCAAATCACTCGGTTGGTGAGAAGATACAGAGAGATCAGATAGTGAACAAGACTAACACAATGACATAGACAGAGTGATAGAGATATCATTGGTGATACTAGTAGAGTATTGTGCTAGTCTAAGTTGCAATGTTGGCCCTCGACCAAGTTTTGAGGAAATCTTGGTCAGTTTTGACCACTTTTTGGACTTCGAGGCAATGATCAAGGAAGGAACTCCCAGGCAAAGTTGAGATCACGGATATCACTTGTTTTGTGGGATTTTTGGACCCAGCATGGGGTTCTTAGGGTTTTGTAATGGGTTATGGGATGTCGTCCTATGGGTTTACCCATGATTAGGCATTTTTGTAAATGTAAAAGTATAAATAAGTAAGAATGTAATGTAGAAAGGAGTCAATAATCGATAGCTTGAAAGGATAAGTGCAAGAAGTTTTGGGTTGCTTAGTGCAACAGACTGTGTATGTAAGGATCTGTGCTTAATAGAAGAGTTGGTTTTGTGCCATGACCTGATTTTGGGAAGGTGGATCTGGTGCTTAGTGCGCAAATCACTTGTCCAGTGCGAAGCTTGGCTCTATGGCTTAGTGCATAGGAGAAAAAGAATGTAAGAGATTGAAGCCTAATAAAGAAGAAGAAATAGTCGATGGGCGTAGCCCCACACTGGGGTGAACCACGTATATCATGTGTTGATGGTTTGATTTGTGCTATGATGTTTATGTTGTGAATCTGCTTAGTGCATTGATTGTTATATATGATAGATAGATCCATGAATGCTTAGTGATTTATTTATGTTGAAGGTTCTAGATCTAACTTATGATGCTAAGTGTGATTTGTATTTTTTCATTGTTACTGCACCAATCTATCCTTAGGGTTTGTTCTACGATGTGAATGAAGTGGATAAGCTAATGCATTTTATATTCTAAGTACTTTGTGAAGTATTATAATCACATATATGTGTCCTAGCTTGGTTATAGACACCTGAGTCCTATAACCCCCCTGCCTCTACCTCGGGTGAGACTTCGCCTGCTTCACAGGTGTTGCCGAAAGGGCCGGTAGTTAGGGTTTTGTTGGTGCACTGTTGAAGTGTTGAACCCTGGGTCTACCACTGTGCCAACAAATGGTTCCATTTTTTAGACCTGGAACTGTGATTGCTGGGAACTGAAGTAAATAAAAGAGAAGCTTTGTACGTAGATCTTTCGTTGTAGTGTGTAGTATTCTACTTGACTTGCGAAGCTCTGTGCTAAGAAAGAAACCTGATCTAAGGTAAGATCTTGAAAGAGGTAAATCTTTGTACTTTGATAAGAGTAAGATAAAGAGAAAAATTGTTTGTTTTGAAAGCATGAATTTAGGTATGTTTAATAGATTTTGTCCTAGTTTGAAATCTAGGGTGCAACAGGAAGAAAGAATTGATCTAAGTAAGGCTAATAGAAATTAAGAAAGATATGTTTTTTTTTTTGACAGAAATGTTTAGAGAGATTTGTATTAAATGTGGACTAGCCACTAATCGGTTACAAAATGGCAGAGCTACATTAAGAAGCTGCCTGCAATAAGCTAAGTTGCACTACTAGAAATGATAAAATTAACGATCACCCCCGGAAGTGGATCGGATCTCCTAAAAACAGAATTATTTTAAAGCCTTGACTTCTATACAAAATGTCAAGATGCTTGAGATGGGAGGAAATCGCTGCAGACCAAGTGGATGACTACTCTTTGGGATCCTTCCCCCATTCGATGTTCAGCTTGAACATTTTGCCTTCCATTTGACCAATTCATTCCTCAAATTCATCTTTTGGGTTCTTAAGCTCCTAATGTAATTTACGTAGCTCCTTAGTGAATGCAAATTTGACAGTGGAAATATCCTGCTCCAGTTGCTCCAGCCGCCTGCCTACCTCTGAGTCTAAGTTCTCCAGGAAATCGAGCTGGTACTGGAGCTTCTGCTTCAATATTTCCAGTGTTTCATCCATAAGTTTCAGTCGCTCCTCCATGGTGATATTTCGGCTGGAACTTGCGGCCATCTTCCCTCCTCTGTTTCGCACGCACTTAATCCTCTCAGTCGGGTTCGCTTCACAGCTAAGAATGGGTCTGCTCCCAAGCTGAGGTCGCTTCACGAATTTAATCTTGCCCTCCCTGCATTCATCATTTCTCCCCTCATTGATTTCCCCAAGAGGCAAGGGTGGATAGTCCTGTTGTCTCCTCTGTGCAATAGATCCGATATTTCTTGGGCCGTCCTCTGCCCAATATGTCCTATCGCGCACCTCTTTATTGGCTGATTCTGGGCGTTGTCGTTTTGGCTCTGTCCCCCACTTTGCCACTTGCATGAGCCTCTATCTCGGTGTGGATATGGGTCAAGGTATGTCCACCGTGGTTAACTGGCCATTTATGTTCATACATCCTGGTGCTAGGAGGACACCTCTGTTCGCCTCTTCGTCGTCTTCCTTATTCAATTCCGCAGAACATGAAACAGCTGGTATGAGTCGAACTTTTTAAGGAGAGGGCGAATTCTGTCTAGCAAATTATTGAGTTGAGCGCTTTGTTTTTTTGAGGAATGAATAATGGCACTAATTAACATGCGGGAGTCTCCTATGATAATCAACTTTCATATTCCGTTCCTTCTGGCTTGGCACAGGCCTTGCCATAGTGTCATTTCTTCTGCATAGTTGTTGGTGGCGATGCCTAAGCCAATGTCGTATCGCACCATGAATTCTTCGTTAGGGCTCACAATCATTCCACCTCCTCCTACTTGACCTGGATTGCCCTTTGAGGCCCCGTCGAAGGACAGGATATAAGCCTTCCTTTCATTTTTCCAGTTGTCGAATTCCTTCCTCCTTGTTCTTATTTCCCAATTCTCTTGAATTATGGTGTTGCCTGTGTTTCCAGTTTGCATTTGAATTTTGAATTGGGCCAGCCAAAGCTCTTCTTTTTCTTCCATCTTCCTACTGTATTGAGGATGACAATGGTAAGTGGCCCATTCACCAGAGAATGCTTGGACATTTTCACTCACTAGTGGGGCACTCCTGTTCTTGTCCCTGAACACTCTGTTGTTTCTTTCCAACCAGAGCCCCCACAGGATAAACCTTGGGATTGTTTGCCAAAACCCCGAGGCATAAATTTGCTTCTTAGATTGGAAAGGATAGAGGGTGTTCCAACTTTGGAGGAGAGTCTTAATGTCTTGAGGAAGGGGAAGATCAATTTGCAACCCGATTGCCAACCTCCAAACTTCTTTTGAGTAACTACAATTGAGAAGGAGATGCTCTGAAGTTTCTACAACTTGTTGACACAGGGGGCACCTAAAGGGGCCCTCCCAACCTTTCTTTTGGAGGTTCTCCCCCGTTTGAATGCTGTTATGACTGAGGGTCCAAAGAAACAGGTCTATTTTGGGGATGGATTTAGACTTCCATATGGATTTCCAAAGGGCCGGGTTGGGTGGGACGTGGGGGATGCTTCGGAAGGTGTTATATCCCAATGAGGTGGAGTAGGGCTGAGAATTATTCCCCCACCCTCTCTCATCTTTCCCCTTTTTTTTTAGTGGGGATTTCCCCTGAAGGCTGATCTTTAGGGTGCACCAGTCATCATCTAAGTCCGGAGGAAGATTGCCCACTTCCCATCCTTGCCATGACTGGCATCTGTCATTCCCCCACGTTGAGATATCAAAGAGAGTCTTTAGATTTTTCCCGTCCATCCAACCTTTTAGACGCTGCAGGTCCTGACTCAATTCTAGAGGGGGGTCACCTAGAATAGAGTCCTGCCAATTTTTAACTTTTTTCCCATTTCTCAGGGACTATGAGAGGAATAAATTTTTTGAGTCTATTCGCGATGACCTTGGTAAGAATTTTGTAGCTTGTGTTACAAAGGGAGATCGTCCTGAATCGACTAAAGCTGAGCGCTCCTTTCTCTTTTGGGATGAGTGCCAGGAAGGCCGATTTTGTGCTTCCTCCTAGCTTGCAGCTCGATTGTGATTTCCTTATCATTTTGGTTAGATCTGATTTGATTATTTCCCAGCAATGCTGATAGAATCTGTCTGTAAATCCATCCGGTCCGGGGGCCTTATCTGGATTCATTTGGTCCAGCACCTCTTTTATTTCTTGCTGCGTGACTTCCTCCACAAGCCTGAGATTGATGTCGTCTTTAATTAGATTTGGAACAATGGAGAGGGGGTACCTTTGAGGGTCAATGCTTACCCTTTGTGTTTCTGAGTAGAGGGTTCCAAATGTTTCAAAGGTTGCCTGTCTAATGCCCTATGGATCAAAGATTGTGGTGTTTTGGACTTGGATTTCTGTCACAGCCTTATATTTATTCCTTGCTTCCGCTTGCTTATGAAAATAACTAGTGTTTTTGTCTCCCTCCTTCAGCCAGAGACTTCAATACTTTCGCCTCCAATAGCCTTCTTCCTCTTTGCAGGCCTTGTGCCATTGCCTTTAGAGTTGGTCCTCTTTAAGTAAGTCCTGCTGTGTGATCTCCCTTTTTTCCAAATCGAGCTAATGAATCTCCAGAATCCTTTGGGCTTCTATGCGCAGGGTGGTTGGATTAGGTTGTCTTTTTTCCCAGCCTTTTAGCGCATCCTTAAGCCTACACAATTTTTCTTCCCAGACATAAAATGCGGAGCCATTTACCTTGCTTGTCCATACACTGGAGAATTTGCACAGAAAATCTTTGTCCTGTGTCCATGAAGGATTAAATATGAAGGGGATGGGCCCCTGGCCTTGGTCCTTCCTTAGCTCTAGACTAATTGGCTTGTGGTCATAGGTACTATGGGGGAGGATTTCTGAAGTGGCTATGAGCCCAAGGGTCAAGAACGAACTTTGGACAAGGAATCTGTCCAAACGGGCTGTGATATGCCCCGAGCCTACCCTTTTGTTGGTCCAGGTGTAGTGTCCCCTGAGCGGCTTAATATCCATTAAGTCCCATGCTGAGATTAGGTCCTCAACCCATTCTTTAGCTGGGTCCCTTACAATATATCCTCCACGCTTTTCTTCTTGGGCCAAAGTTACATTTAAGTCCCCTCCTAATATGATGTTTTCTAGCTCATTGTCTGTTAGGAAGTCTAGGAGGGTTTTCCAGCAATTCTTTTTTTCTTCTATATGTTGTGGGACATAGATGTTAAAGAGACTTACCATATGCCCTGACTCTCTGTGGAGCAGTTGGGAAAAGATCCAATGCATGCAAGAGTCTGAGCGGATCAGGTCTATTTTGGAGGTGTTCCACAGGGTGCAGAGCCCTCCTGACGTGCCTTTGGCATTTTTAGCTAATCCTTGGCTACTTCTCCATACGTTTTTTGAGACTTTAATAGAATCCTGCTGACTCATCTTGGTTTCCTGGATAAGTAGGATGTCCATTTTCGATGCTCTGATTATGTGCTTGAGAGATTCTTCCTTCCTTTTGTTGCCTAGACCCCTACAGTTCCAGGAAGTTAACTTCTTGATTACTTTGAGGGGGAGAATGGCCTCCTTGGGAGGCCTTGGCTAGCTTCCTGGTTTGCCTTACTCCAATCAATTGATTAATGGTTGGCTATGCTCCTTTTAGAACATTCTTGTGTAGGTTTCCTGATCTCTTTCCACTTTTTTGGATTTCCTGTGTCTCCCCGGCTTCTTTAGGGTGTCCCAGGCTTCACTTGCTCCTTCTGAGTCATTCCCTAATGAGATATCCCCCTCCTCGATGCCTTGAGTTGCCCCATTCCTTGGAGGGGAGATGGGTTTCTCCACTTCTTCTGTTTCTTTTTTAATTTCTCTAATTTCCGGGAGTTGGGTGCCTCTTTCTTCTTCATCTTGGACGGCTTTGCTTGGATCCGTCATCTCACTTCCATTACCCAGTGCCATGAAGCTATTAGCCGTCTCTCTATTTCTGGGTTTGTCTTGAGTGGGAGTTTGATTTTCCCTTCTTGGGCCTTTGGACTTCGACCTTCCTTTCCGGGGCTGTTGCCAACCTTCCTCACCTACTTTCTCTGTATTTGGGGCTTTTGGGAAGTTTCTTTGAAAATGTCCATATTCATGACATCCTCTACATTTTAATGGGAGCTACTCATAGTCCAGTTTTTGTAGATGTTGCCAATCTCCAACCTTCAGGTTTACCGCTTCCGGCAAGCCTATTTCCAAATCAACTTCCACACAAATTCTTGCACGGGAATATTGGTCTTTTGGATCAGCTCTGTCAATGTAGTACCCTAGTCCATTTTTGATAGCTTGTAGCAATGAGGAGTTCCAGCAGTGGATTGGTAGGTTTGGAAGTCTGACCCAGACAGGGACGTCTTTTGGCACTTCTGAAGCTGGGTCAAAGTTTGGAGTCCACCGGTTCAGATAGAGCCCCTGTGTGCCCATGAAGTATGGCCCATTTCTGAAGATTAGATCACAGTCCTCCTGGGAGATGAATTCGAAGATGAAGTAGCCCCTTCCAACCGCATAACAAGTTACACTATTTTTTATAAGTGGCCGCCAGTTCCTTTGAATCCAGTTATCTGTTGACTTGGTTGAGGGCCAAAGGCCCATGAAATGACCTACCAGACCTCAATCTGAGAGGGAGAGTGCTACTTTCATTGGTTGTTCTGGGGGGAGATTAATCTCTGGAACATCATCCAGTCATTTCACAAAACTTGGCGCTTCTTCCTGGGGCGCTTTCTTTCTGCAAGTTGCGACTAGTTTCCTGAAGGACGTGGTTGGGGAGGGAGGGGGCGGCGGTTCCCCTCCGCCCTGGCTTGGCATGGTAGCGAAAGAAATCGAGCCCTAGATCAAAGCTTGAGCTTTACCTACACGCGCGTTTCGTTTTCTAAAAAATGGGGGGGAGGGTGCAACACTAGGTCTTCCCGAGAGGTCACCCATCCCAATACTACTCTAGCCTAAGCGCGCTTAACTACAGAGTTCTGATAGGATCCAGTGCATTAAAGTTCGTATGATCACACCCTTAAAAGGGGGAAGGGTGCAACACTAGGACTTCTCGGGAGGTCACCCATCCCAGTACTACTCTAGCCCAAGCGCGCTTAACTGCGGAGTTTTGATGGGATCCAGTGCATTAACGCTGGTATGATCGCACCCTGAAATTAAGAAAGATATGTTATTCTTATGCATAGAAATAATTTTTGGACTAACAAGTGGATGCATGAATCTAGAAAGAATTTTTGCAGATTGCAGGTCCAACACTGTGATCCTAGTGCATTGTACAAGAGAAAGAGAGGATTGACACTATGTTATAACTACAGAATATCGGGACATCTTGCTAAGGAATGCCTTGGTAGAGGTCCTATTTGTATTTGTTGTAAAATTGTTGGTCATGAGGTTAAGGATTTCCCAAGGATGATTGCTAAAGTTGAACAAATGAACATGAGTCAAGAGAATAAGAGCATGTTAGAAGATCAGAAAGAGAAAGGATCAAAGGAAGTTCATACTACATTAGTACAGTTAAAAGAAGCAATGAATGATCACAAAGATGTCATTTTACCATAGATCATGAAAGAAAAACAGCACATAGGTACAAGAATAGGAGACTTTGACATAGACTGTGTCTTGGATGAGAAAACACAAGTGAATATTATGACAGAAAGCACTTGGGAAATTTTGGGAAAGCCTAATATAGTATCTTCATTGGGAAGAATAGGTTTATTCAAAGGAAAGATGATAACCTTATGTGGAAGAATTACCAATGTACCTGTTATTATTCATGGAACATCGACTGAAGAGGAATTTGAAGTCATTAAGTTTGTTGACAAAAATGCCCCTTTCCCTCTTTTATTAGGAAAGACTTGGATTGAGAAGGATCAGATCAGAAGGAAAGAAGAGGAAGAAGCTACAGAAAAGAAAAATCAAGAACTAAGGGATTTCATAACTAGAAAAATAGATCGACTGATAGAAGAACGGGAAGTTAAGTTGAAACAACAGAAGGCAAGAGAATTAGTTGTTGAGGTTGAAGGAATGAAAGAAGATTTGAGGGACCTATCCATGAAAGAAGAAAGTAAATCCACCCAAGAAGTGGTAAGGGAAAGGATATTAACTTGAAGCCCATTGGAAGTACATCAACACTGCAAAGTCACTATGATAGGAGAAACTAAGAATAAGAATGGAAAGAGGAATCCAGAAATAGTTAGAGAGACTCAAATCACAGGAAAGAAAGCAAGGAAGCTCAGTAAGAAGAAAGACAAGTTTAAAAAACTACAAGAGGTTACAGAGAAGACTTCGCAGGAGGAAGGGTTGCAGGATCTAAACCTCAGCAGAACAGCAAGACCACGTAGAATAGGACTTCGCCTCGGCGAAGCTATATGACCATTGGAGTTGCCCCGACCATTAGAACGATGCTCTGGAACGGCTAGGAAATGCATTTATGGGTGAATAGACCGCGTTTGGGACATTGAGACCGCACCATAATGGACAGATTCACATTGATGGAAGCATTCCTTCCCATTAGAAGAATCTATTACGATGCTCACTTATTTAACCTGTCGAACACTGCGTTGGGACCATTTTTTTCCATCTGTGATTAACATTGCTAACAGAGAACTGATTTTGTGTTGAGCTATGATTTTCAAACCTAGACATCACCATCCGCTTGTTTACTCCAACTTTCTATTCACCTACCCCAACTTATCTGTTTAAAAGTGAGAATGTCGGGCAAAAAAACTAAGTTAGAGAAGTTCATCCGTGGAAGAGGTCCTTAAGAAGTTTATGGATGAAAAAGATATGTCTGAAGGTGTTCAGGAATCGTAGACTAGGGGACCGCAGGCTTCCCCTTCGACTGCATGACGTTTGGGCCATACTAACCCCGTGACTGAGAAGCGAAGTAAGCATCGCGACGATCTAGCTAATGCGAAGCAGATCTTGTCAATCTTAGCTGATTATATCACACCTTTGGCTGGCATGGTTAATTGCGATAGCATCCCACAGGACTACGAGTACACTTTGATCACCATGTACATCCCAAAGGGGATACACATAGTTGGAAGCTAGTTAGGACATATCCCATCCCTGAGGAATAATGACTTTAACCTTGGAGACAGAAATAACTACTCCATGCTCGCCCCTCATAGATACTTAACAAATACCATAGGGAAGAAGCCTCACATTGTCGCCCAGCCATGGATAAAGGAGCTGGTGAAGTCCACTATACTCAACATGATGAATATTCCTCATTTTGTTTGACATCAGGAGGTTAATTCTTGCTTTAAACTCCTCTTGTCGTGATATCATGGTGGATACTTGTGGCTTGACAGGTGGATTACTATGGATCTAATGTTGATCCACCTGATCACAGCATTGAGCATGCAGGGACCATACCCTCAGCAGTTCTACCCAAGGAAGACCTCAGATTTCTCCCTGGCATAGCGCATAAAAGAGGCATATGGTGAAGTAGAAAAGGGATTGTGAGGCTACAAGGTAGCCTCTATCCATTATGGAACAATGCGCCTCACTTTCCAACTCATAGTTGGCAAGCTCGTTCAAAAGAACCGCCCCACACAAGTCATGGGGTTCATGGTGGACCTCGCAAGAAAATGCGTGGAGGGGATGCAGATGAATTGAAGGAGTTACCTCTTCAACGAGCTCAAGAAATACTACCGCAAAGTGGGGGGATCAGGGATACGAGTTCCACTTCAGTTGACTACTTGTGTTGATTGCATTTGTCGCTTGGCAAATGCCTGAGGGAGCATCTTTTCCAGAAATTGAACCATCAAAGCCATTGGCAGCTAGATTTTCTACATTATGGTATATGAATGATGTGTTGAAGTAATGGCAGTCGAACACAGTGTTCCATGCCTACTATCAACAAATGATGGTGGCCATAGACTCATTCCCATGCATGACACTATGCACCTTGAACCAGTACATACCAATTGCTAACTTCCACATAGATCAACAAAAACATGGAGAAAATCATCAAGGAATGGTCGGAGGAGTTCCTTGTACCCATTGCAGATGCAGAGATCTCCAACACTGAAATTATAGGAAGCCCCTTGGTCACCCAGGTCAAGCATGTTGGACAGACCAATGTGAAGAAGAAGAATAAAAAGGAGGAAGTCCAAGATGTATAGACTGATGAGGAAGACAACGCCTTTGAAGGAAATGGATCTGGCTCCCTAGGAGGAGGAGGAGACAAAGTATATGGATAGGGAGGAGGGGATGAAGGATAAAAGAAAGAAGAAGGCGAATCTACCTTGCCAAAATGTCTCGTTGCTAAAAAAATAACTCCACAGAAGAGGAAGGTTTCTCCACAGAAACCTTCGACAAGAAAGAAGACCCGCACTAGTAAGCCCCACCTAGAGGCTACACTCACAGAAGATGATATCGGTCTAGTCCGCGGAGTGATGCAGGATGTGTCTGAGGATGTCTTTCAAGGATATGGAGCGAAGTAGGATGAAATATATGGTAGGATAGAAAAGGAATTTATCGAAGTGTAGGAAGATATTCACTCATTCCGTACAGTCCCTACTGCGCCTTCCTCGCCAGAGACTACAAGTTTGGGGGATGATCCAGCCCAACTTCGAAGACTTGCAAATGCAACAGAGGCTCGAATTTAGCAAGTCCAATAAGAGAAGGAGAAGGCTATAGAAGCCTTGAAACAAGAAAAAGAAGATATCTTGGAGCAATTACGAGTTGCACGGTACTGTGTAACTGCTTATGGAAACAAGAAAGATGAGTTTTGAGTGATACTCGAGGAAGACAAAGTGAAGATACTGAGGGAAAAGGACCAGTTTCTCGCAAAGTATACTACAGTCAAAGAAGTGGTGAGCAAAGAACTTCTCTCTATACCAGGCTTGGCACAAGAGGAACATGAGGCAATCAAGGTTCAAGTCATGAATCTCGCTGAGGCCATCCAGCAGCTTCAAGCAAGGGTAACGGACTTGGAGATCCAAGCAGTACCAAGCACTCTACAGGAAGTGCACAACTAGAGGGAGAAAGACGCTAAGATCCCAGTCTAAATAATCAAATCCCTTGCCTCAGAATGCAAACAAGTGAGCGACAGAATTAGACAGACCTACGAATGCCTCACAGAAGATCCAGAGCTTAGGAAGTTGGAAGCTCAGCTACAGGAGGCATAGCAGTAGGAACTGATAGTTCAAGCATATATGAAGTCACTCACTGCAGTCGAGAGAATGAAGAGATCATAAGAACAACGTGTGGCCTAGTAACAGATTACTGTCATCCAGGGCATAGTAATGGAAGTCACATAGAGGCTACAACAGGTACAGGAGGAATCCTATGCGGTGTTTAAAGAGATCGAAGGACAAGGTTCGCAACTGGACTAAGTGGTTGCAATAGGGGAACAACACCTAGAAGATCCTATTAGAGAGAATATAATCCAAGAGCTCGTTGAGTAAGAGGCTCAGGTGAAATAGCAATTCAAAGTAGCTTGAGCTAAGCTAGAGGCCTTCAAAGCAACACTACCAGATCTGAGTGACTCGGGACGAGTCATGAGTGTTGGGGGCCTGTTGGCCCTCGACCAAGTTTTGAGAAAATCTTGGTTAGGTTTGACCACGTTTTGGACTTCGACATAGTGATCTAGGAAAGAGCACCCAGGAAGATCTGAGATCGTGGATCTCACTTGTTTTGTGGGCTTTGTGGACCCATCATTGTGTTCTTAGGGTTTTGTAATGGGTTATGGGATGTTGGCCCATGGGTTTACCCATGATTAGGAATTTTTGTAAATGTAAAAGTATAAATAAGTAAGAATGTAATGTAGAAAGGATTCGATAGTCGATATCTTGCAAGGCTCAGTGAAAGAAGTTTTAGGTTTCTTAGTGCAACAGACTATGTATGTAAGGCTCTGTGCTTAATAGAGGAGTTGGCTATGTGCCTTGACCTGATTTTGTGAAGGTGGATCTGGTGCTTGGTGTGTAGATCACCTATCTAGTGTGAAGCTTGGCTCTGTGGCTTAGTGCACAGGAGCAAAAGAATGTAAGATATTGAAGCCTAATAAAGAAAAAGAAGCAGTTGGTGACATAACCCCACACTGGGGTGAACCACGTATATCATGTATTGATGGTTTTCTTTGTGCTATGATGTTTATGTTGTGAATATTCTTAGTTAATTTATTTTTATATATGATAGATAGATCCATGAATTCTTAGTGCTTTATTAATGTTGAAGGTGCTAGATCTAACTTATGATGCTAAGTGCGATGTGTATTTTGTCATTTTTACTCCGTCGATCTATCCTTAGGGTTTGTTCTGCAATGTGAATGAAGTGGATAAGATAATGTGTGTTATCTTATAAGTACTTTGTGAAGTATTATAATCACATATTTGTGTCCTAGCTTGGTTACAGATACCTAAGTCCTGTAACCCCCTTGCCTCTACCTCGGGTGATACTTCACCTACTTCGCAGGTGTTGCCGAAAGGGCTGGTAGTTAGGGTTTTGTTGGTGCGTTGTTGAAGCATTGAACCCTGGGTCTTCCCCTTTGCCAACATGCAACAAACATAAGAGGGGACATCCTCGAGTTGCAATATAGAAAATCATGAACATCTATGTGTTGGAGAATAGATTGGTCGTGGATCTGCAGGAAATGTTTTGAAGACTATTGGTATAGGTTGTGACAGGATTTCAATGACAGGATTGACAGTAAAAGGTTTTGATAGTGACAACTACATGTTTTTTGATTCAGTGAAAGTGACATGTCATCTACATTTGGCACTTATATTTCAGGGTGGTTGGATGAGGCAGGAATAGGTGGTTGTAGCCACCTTTCAGTTGTATCCAAAGAACATAGAGGGTTGTAGCCTTCTTCTGGTTGGAGCCTGACAATTGGGGAGTTGGAGCTTCCCTCAAGTTGTAGCCTGAGAATCTAGGAGGTTGGAGCTAGAAAGGAAAGGAAGTTGGTGCTTCCAATGAATGTACTTATTAAAGACATATAAGAAAAATCATTTTGTGGTTTTCTCCGACATTGGATTTCCACGTAAAAATATTAGTGTACTGTGTATGTGTATGATTTCTCATTGTTCATGGTTTATTTATTTTTCACTTATTGAATGATATCAGTAAACTAATCATAAGGCTAACAAAATTTATATACAGTTAGGTTAAAAAGGATTAAAAATCACTATTATGGATTCACCCCCACTCTGACTAATCCAACAATTGGTATTAGAGAAGGTCTATCAAAAGGAATTTTAACAACTAGAAGGAGATCATGGATTACTCTAATATTAGGATACCATAGTTTGATGGATACTTGTATGCCTTCTAGAGAAGAAGAATGAAGACACACATACACGCACTAGGATTTGATGTTTTGAGATCAATAGGAAATGGATACAAAGCACCAACTACTCCTCCAATAGACAAAGATGGAAAGAAACTTGAAAAAAATAATTCAAGATCCACAAGTGCACTCCTGAATGGTCTAACTAAATCAAAATACACCAAAGTTATGCATTGTGATTCTACGAAATACATCTAGGACAAACTGAAGAACATATACTAAGGAGATGAGAAAGTCAAGGTAGATAAATTTCAATTTTTCATAGAAAAGTCGAACAATTGAATATGAATGAGGATGAAGACATAGAAGCCTACTTTCTACAAGTTGATGAAGTAGTAAACAATATCAAAGGTCTAGGAGAGGAGATAAAGGAACGGGTTGTTTTAAAAAAGGTACCGATATCTCTACCAATGAGATTTGATTCAAATATTTCATCACTAGAAGAAAGAGAGGACCTAGCTACACTAACCATGGATTCATTGCATGGGAGATTCACAACTTATGAGATGAGAATAGAGAAAGACAATCTGGTTATAAAGGAAGAAACATTCAAAGCATCTAATAAGACAAATCAAAAGGCAAAGTCAGATAGTGGTCGTAGTGATACCTCAGAAGACGATGAAGTAGACAACGTCTTTAGAAGGATGAAAAAGGGAACCGAAAAATGTAAAGGTAAAATTCCATTGATTTGTTTTAATTGTGATGTTATTGGCCATTTTTCTAATAAATTTCCCCATAAGAAAAAGAAAAGAAATGAAGAAGATAACTCTAAGAGGAAACAAATACAAAAAGGAAAAACAACCAAAAAGGAAATTTTCAAGAAAAGTATTTGCACCAAAAAAGACAGTTCCTCAACAAACGAATATCATTTCAACGATAGTGATACATAAATGGTATTATTCTTGGAAGTAGAATATTCCTATGAATAAGGCTCTGAAGAAGAATATGAAGAGGCAAAATCTAACTACAGAGAAGAATTATTGAGTGCCGTAGAAGTTATAAAAGGGGAAAAGAAGAGAAACAAGTCACTTCAGGCAGAACTAAAAAGAAAAGTGGGAGTTCATAATTCAAACTCCAATTAAATAGATACAATGATCACTAAATTAAAAATCCAAGTAGAAGAAGACAATATATTTGAAGAAGAACTCAAAGACCAGTTAGAAAAAAGAAACAAGATCATTGAAAATTTGAAAGCAGAGATTTTCACATCGAGAAAAGACCTTCATAAGAAAAACATGTAGAAAAACTATAAAGTTTTGGATGATATTATTAGAAGTCATAGGTCATATCATTACAAGTATGGAGTATGATACAACTATATAGAAAAGGGTTCAAGCTCCAAAACAACAGATCAAAAAACAAAACCCAGAAGCTGCAACATGTTTGAATCCTTAAGTACTGAAGTAGAATGCTATAAGTGCAACAACTTTGGACATAAGGCCAAAGATTATAGAATGACATATCCTCCAAAATAATCACAAAAAAAAACAACAGTGACAAACATGAACCTCAAAGAATATGGAAAAGGAAGCAGAATTAGTACAACAATGAAGAATGCACACTCTCTCTACAAGATCAACACGAGAAACGTAGTTGGTATGTTGATAGTGGTTGTTCAAAGCACATGACAGGTGATAAGGACATGTTTCTAACTTTGAAAAGGGAAAGAGATGGGTTTGTCTCATTTGGAAATGATAACTCAACCAGAATCATTGGAAGAGGCACAATCAAGATTGCAAATAAGGATGCCAAGACAAAAAAATTTCTACTAGTGGAAGATGTGAAACACAACCTTTTGAATGTAATACAAATGTGTGACCAAGGTCACAAACTTGTGTTTGATTCACAGAAATGAGAGATAAGAAAAGAAAAATTAGGAAGAGTGGTGGCTACAGTTGTGAGAACTCCAAGCAACATATACATACTAAGTGAAATTGGAAAGGAAAAGTGTTTTTTAGGAAAGGAATATGAATTTTGGATATGGCACAAAAGAATGGGTCACATAAATTTTGATAATATTTTCAAGGTCAACATAAAGGAAGTAGTTAGAGAAATTCCCCAGATCATGAAGCCAACAAATATATTATGCAAGCATTGTCAACAAGGAAAGAAAACCAAGACCAAGTTCAAAACAAAGGAATACTCGACAACATGACCCCTAGAAATTGTGCATAATGATATTGTTGGACCAACTAGAACAAAGGGAATGAAAGGTGAGTAGTAATTTATGATATTGGTTGATGACTATACAAGAATGACTGCAGTTTGTTTTCTCATAAATAAATCATAGGTATTCAATAACTTCAATATGTACAAGGAGATGGTTGAAAATAAAATAGATTCGAAAATCAAATGTTTGAGATCGAACAATGGAGGAGAGTTTACTTCAAAGGAATTTATGGACTTCTGCAGTGAGCATGGAATAAAGAGGTAATTCTCCATTTCTAGGACACCAAAAAAAATGGATTTATCGAAACAAAAAACAAGACAGTACAGGAAATGGCTTGAACTATGTTAATGGACTCCAAGTTGACAGACGTATTTTGGGTATAGGAAGTGCATACAACAATTCACATTAAAAACAAAGGAATTCTTAGAAACAACAGTGATAAATATCCCTACAAGCTATGGAGAGGAATACAAGTGAATTTGAAGTATTTCAGAGTTTTTGGAAGCAAATGCTACAATAAAAGAGAAGATGGAAAAATAGGAAACTTTGAATCTCATGTTGACAAAGGCATACTTGTTGGATACTCAAGCACAAGGAAATCATAAAAATGATTCAATATAAGGATCAAACAAATTGTGGAAAGCATCAATGTGAAGTTTGATGAGACAACTGAACACGAGATAAAAGAAGAAGGAAACAGTTCAATGGAACAGGTTCATGAAGAAGAAGTTGCAGAAGAGGAAGATGAAGAAGAGAAGCCACAAGAAGAGAAAGAACAACAATATTTTAAAGTACCTCAAAAGACACCTAGAAGATGAATATAGAGGAATCATCCATCAAGTCGTATTATTGGGAGTAAAGATATAGGAGTTTAAACTAGAAGAAGAATTTGATCACCAGAACAACTACACCTAGAACTATTATATACAATTGAGCCAAGTAGTTTTGAAGAAGACAACAAGGATGAATTATGGATCAAAGACATGAATAAAGAGTTAGATCTAATAGAGAAGAATGACACTTGGGAAATGGTTCCAAGGCCAAGGAACAAGAATGTGATCAATGCAAAGTGTGTCTTCATGAAAAAAAATTAACGAAGATAGACAAGTCACCAGGAACAAAGAAAGATTGGTATGTAAAGGATACGCTCAGGTTGAAGGTATAGACTTTGAAGAGAATTTTGCCCCAATTTCTAGAATGGAAGAAATCATAATGATCCTCACTTATGCATGCTCTAATAACATTAAAATATATTAGACGAAAGTTAAATCATCCTTTATCTAGAGGAAGAACTCTACATTGCGAAACCAAAAGGATTTCGGTTGTCAAAGAATGAAAATTATGTTTACAATTTGAAGTAGGCCTTGTATGGTCTCAAACAGGCCCCCAGAGCATGGTATTCTATATTGGAAAAATACTTACAACAGTAAGGATTTAGGAAAGGGAATGTAGACAACAAACTCTACATCAAGGTAAATCAAGATAGTATTTTGTTAATTGAAGTTTATGTTGACAATATTATCCTTGGATGTGATGATGATATGATGAGCCAGAAATTTGCAAAGGATATCCAGAATGAATTCGAAATGTCATTGCTTGGAGAATTATCTTTCTTTTTTAGTCTTCAGATATGTCAAATCAACCAAGGCATTTTTATCTCTCAGACCAAGTATATCAAAGAAATGTTAAAGAGGTTTAGAATGGAAGATTGCAAACCAATGAGAACTCCTATGCAAACCAGTTCTAAGTTAAGTAAATATGATGATTCAAAGGCTACATATCATAGGGAGTATAGGTCAACGATTGGCAGCTTAATTTATGTGACAACTTCCATACCATATGTGATGCAAGAAGTTGGATAGGTGTCACGATTTCAAGCAGCACCAAAGGAATCACATGTTTTGGCAGTGAAGAGGATATTCATATATCTCAAGGGTACAGAAGAGTTTGGATTATGGTATCCAAAAAGGAAGGATCCATCACTTGTTTCCTACATAGATGTAGATTGGGTAAGTTGCATTTATGATCAAAGAAGTACAAGTGGAGCAAATTTCTACTTGGGTGATTGTTTGGTATCTTGGCTAAGAATGAAACAATCATCAGTATCATTGTCTAGAACTGAAGCAGAGTATATTACAACAACAACATGTTGTACACAGATTCTATGGATGAAAAATATATTGAAAGATATGCAGATTGAGTATGATTAGCCCATTCTAATATTTTGTGATAACACAAGGGCCATCAATATCTCAAATAATCTAGTAATGCACTCCAAGACGAAGCACATTCTAATCAAGTTTCATTTTCTATGGGAACGGGTTGCATAGAAGAACATTAGAGTTGAATATGTTGGGATGAAATATCATATTGTAGATATATTTACAAAACCACTTCCACGGAAATCTTTTGAGTATCTTTACAAAACCACTTCCACAGGAAGCTTTTGAGTAATTTCTTCCCCACAATGATTTTTGAATGATTTTCGTACATGTAATATATTTACACGAGGAAGAACCATGAATAGGACAGAGGACATTTTAGATAGGGGTAGCAGCCCAAAGGAGAGTTCAGAAAAGGGGACCAGCCCCAAAGGGAAGTTATACTTTTCCATTGATGTCAAAGGGGAAAATATTTATCGGGTGCATGGAGAGAAAGGATAGAGATGTGATTCCATGGGGATAAATGGTCACAGGGGGAGCATGAGTGTTATAACCCTAAATTGCACCACACATGCTTACCTGGCATCAAGCCAACTCATATCCATTCCTTGCCAAAGCCATGGTGAGGAACCTCTTTGATAATCCTTTTGACTTAAGTCAAACGCGCCCTAACTCACTACTACACGCGTTGGAACACTGACAGACCTACTACTGCACGCGTTGGAACGCTGGCAGGCCTACTATAGCCCGCGTTTACCTAACAAAGCACAAAAACAGGAAAGTTGCCGACAGGACAAAAAGCTATGGGTCAGTTAACTGAAACTCCCAACCATGCATGGTCGAGAGTTCGTCCAAAACCCTAGCTCCTTCTAGCCTATAAAAGAAGGGGTAGGGATACTATTTGGGGTGGAAAAAAGATAGCAAAGAAACTCTGCCCAATTGTCGAATCCATTTGTCCCAACCCTTTAGACTTTCCTCAAGCCTAAGAAGAATTCAAGAAAATCAGTTGGAGGACAAAGAAGAGGAGGAGCCCAGAATCAGGATCAAGGAACGATGGCCGATCTCTATCATTATTGTAAGTTGATTCATCTTGAGATTAATAAAAGAATACCTTTCCCGTCCCAATGCATGAGTTATATATGATTTATTCGATTTATTCTTAATCTCTAACCCTCAAGTAGAAAAATAGCATGCATGCGTAGTGTTTTGTCTTGATTGCAGGACTGTCTTTGGAAGGAGAAGCGCAAGCAAACGGACAAAGCGCAACAGAGGATCTACACCAAACATCAGTAAAAAGGTTAGTAGGTCTTTTCCATGCTTGTATGTGAAAAAGGGGTTTGAGTTTTGGGGTGATAGGTTAAAAGTGATTTCTTTAGGGTCATGATCTGCATGCAAGCCTAACCCTAGATTGCTAGTCCATAGGGTATTATTTCCCAACAACAGAATTGGCGACTCCACTGGGGATTTACTCTTTAGGGTTTTTCGGATTTTGTTGAAGGTTTTTGGGTAGTTCAAAGAATTAGATTTTCTATTTCTTAGTTTGTCTGTTTTCTGTTAGGTCAGAGCTAGCAGGGAACCTGGTTCTTTATACCAATTTTTCCTTGACTGTGGTTGACGGTGATTATTGGGACACACAGAGGTACATGCGGCCTGCAGAAGGCCTGCACGCGTGTAACCCGCACCCTAACCTCTTACAGCCCGCGTTTGAACACTTGTTGTAGAAGTTTCAGTAGCATGTAGGAGTCAAAGAGCTTAAGAGGCAGTCCCCTCTTCCTTGTCAGAATTATACATTCTCAGGGGACTTTCTGAATCCTGTCTGAGTCTTGCTGGTTCGAAGTCTTGTCTCAGTTTTCTTTATTGCATTTTGTTATTCTTTGCAATCATTTTTTCTTTTCTATTGGAAGAAGCATCCAAGCCTTCAAGAGACCCTGGTTGTCAATACCAGAGGCCTCTTCCAGGTCTGGGCTGCCTGTGTTTAATTTTTTCTTGGATTTTATACCTACACGCGGCCTGTGCTAGTTCAGCCTGCGGGTACCCACACACTGTTATAGCTCAGCACGCGTGTTGTTTCAGTGACAGTAGCGGGCTTGATTGGGTGCTTTTCAGTTAGGGTGGGTCAGTCATTCCCTCCTGTGGTGAGAAGTGTTCCTCTCAGGAGTTTGAGTCTAGGGTGGCACAGTCAGTAGGTTAGGGCCTCATACCCTTAGCATGTTCTTTCTTAGTTGATTGTTGATAGAAAAGATAAAAAAAAAATAAAAAAAAAGAGAAAAGATTTTGTTTTATGGTTTTTAGACAAGCGTAAGAGTCGGTGCTTTCTTGATTGCCATTGTGTGTCTTTGATCTGGTTCTTTGCGATCTGCACTTTAAGCCATAATTTTATTTTGTTTTCTTGGTTTTTTGCTTGTCGACATTTTTCCTTTGTTGCTTCATTTAGCACTTAAATAAAATAAAAAAATTCTCTTTTTCATTTGCTTCTTTGTTTGAAGATTGTGTTGTTGCATCAATAGCTAGGAAGAAGTCTTTTTTCATAAGTTTTTGCAGTGCATTTAGAGCATAAGTAGCTCGCAGATTGAGCGAAATTCCTTTATGTTTGCTGCATGAAATCTTAGAAAANNNNAAAAGAAAAAGAAATCTTTCTTGGTGAAAAGTTGTTGGTTTTTGCATTTTTTGTAAAAGTTTTTGTTTCCAAGCATTTCTTATTCATTTTGCTTTGAGTCTTTACACACCATCAGTTTCACCTTCATACCTTGTGACGTAAAAAATCCCATAAAAGCAACACTAATTAAAATCTATTAGACTTTTTGTTTGTAAGGTTCATACACTAGCTCAGGACTAGGGCCTTGGAACAGGTTTGAGAGTAAATTCTCCAAGGCTACCCAAAAACAAACATTGGAGTCTGTGATAGGGAGTGTAGAAGTCCAGTTATGTGGAAGTTATCTGGGACCCCCCTCTAACACAGGGGATAAACACGAGGTCGCGTAAGGAAAGGTAGTGGAGATAACCCCTCCAAAGTCGGACCAAGCATAGTGGAGAACACATATCGAGGATTTGTTGAGGGATTCCATCGTTTGCATTTGCCACTGGGCTTCGTGGGTCTCGAATCCATTCGAGGTCCTCAGTTGTCTTTCGAACCATTTTCTCTCGATACCCTTGACAAGTTTCGGGCTTTATACCCTGCTCATTGTGGTCTACCCGACTATCGACTGTACCCGCCTGGTGATTGTTCGCGTGCTGGCAAACTAGTTGCCAATCTTTTCTAGGGACATACACAGGTGACTGCGGGGGTATACTGCGGTACCTAGGACAGACATCGGGCCATGCTTTGCAGAGTATACCCGGAGGGTGCTTCCATTTTTGAGTTGCACTTGCACCGGTAAGTTTCTCTAGTGTTGGTTGTTGTAACTGTTCTTCCAACTAGTTTAGTGTTTGCTTGATTTATCTCTTAGGGGCTTCTTTTTTAGTGTATGTTACTGTTTGATCGTGTAGAATACCTTAGCGTGTCATGGATATTCTCACATAGTGGAGGATTCAGAGCTCCACCGGTCACGAAGGCTTCTGGGCCTGCCACCGGTTATACTGGAGCCACCCCCGCCACCATTGAGGTGGAGGCTAGACCAACAAGGGTCTTTCGAAGCAACCGGGTTACAAACCATTGAGCCCGAACAACTCTCGGAGGAATCAACCACCAATATTGGTTCAGTTGAAACCCTAACCACTGATACTTGGCCGCAAGTTATTGTGCCAATTCAATTTTACGAACGCTTGTCAATGCCCCACACAACTATGGCAACAAACGTTGTTACTTCCTCTGGGAATTCTTCCATTCCCATCACCGTTTCTACCACAGGAGAAGCATATCCTAACTTGTCGCCGTCGGTCCAGGCCACCATGGTCTCGACCGCAACTACGTCACACAATGGACCGACCCCATATATCGCGGCGGCCACACCTCCCTTCACACCTAGTGCAACAGGCCCTCCGTTCTCTTACGGTATGCCTAGTTTGGGCACAAGTCCTGCACTCACTCACTCCACTTTACAGACTTTGGGTCTGGGGGCAGGGAGCTCTAACGCTCCTCTGCAAGGTCAACTTGGGGGCATTCCTGTCCCTTTTAACGATTTTCCTTACGTTGGAGGTCATATCTCTCCTTCGTCCCCTTCACTTGGTGGTCTGCATCAGCAGTCCGCTGGGCAGCCTACACACACAAGTTCATTTGGAGCCGGGAGTCAAGGAACACCTGCGCAAACTCAGCCGATAGGTTTGTCACCATTTGTTTGGAACGAGACGTTTGGTAACAACACTTTCGCATCCATTGCTTTCCCATCTGGGGGAACTCCCAATTTTGGACAGTCTACTCCGGTGCAGGGTACTATTCCTGCGCTGAGGGCACATATACCAGGACCTTGGAACTCAGGACAAGGATCCGTTCCTTCCTCTGGAATGTTGTTCTAGGGTAATTCTTTCCACAGTCAATGTAACCCCGGACAGACTTCTATGCCTCTCCCATTAGGACCGGCATGGGGTAATCCTTCCCAAAGTCCGTCAAACACGATGAATGCCCAACATCCTATGTCCTTTATGGGGAATCAGCCAATGGTGCTCGTGGCACATAAGAGTCTAAAGTATGTTCAGGGCCTATGGGCCCTGTTATAATCATATACAGCCTGGCCCAAACGCCTAAACAATCGGACCCATGTCCAAGGTACCCCCACAATATGAGTCTGCAAGGAGGGTGACAAGTCCTCTATCTCTACCATGGGAACTATGCAGGTGAGCGCAGTAAAGTTCCGCTCAATCTGCCTTAGGACTCTCTCGGCCTCTCCTGCTGGGAGGTTCCCAGCTACTGCTGCTCCTCCAGCGGCGGCAACTATGGCTTCAGGCCGTGGGCAACACCTATTCGGTGCATAATTGGCAGGTCACACAGGTCCCACATCTGCATGCAATAAAGGTTCACCCATCAAAAACTTTGGTATACAAAAAACATGATATATATATCAAAAAGACATAAAAATTACATATGCAAACAAAAAAACTATATAGGTGGAGACTTATCCATCTCCCCTTGCTCCTCACCAGGAGGCACTGGTATCACTGGATCTCTGGAGAAGTCGATCCCTGCATATGGGTAGTCCTCAATAGTTGGGATCTGCCATGACAGCCAGGCAAAAAAGTCGTCATTGAAGGCCTCTACGGTCCTTCCACCACCCTGTTGTAGCAGCAACGCTGCCCATCTGCACACTGCGGGGAAAGTAGTCAGATGTCCTCGTATTGTCAGTTAAGGACTAAAACATGGAACTAAAATGAACACAGGATGGTCCCAAACCCGAAGTTCCTGTGTGTCCATTGTCTGCAAGTTGTCAACTGACCTGTCATGCTCGCTAGTAGTGTGGTACTCCAATAAAAAATTTGTGCATTCATGCACTGGATTGCACAGTTCATCTGTGCGCGTGAAGCCTGATGCATGGCTGCGGAGCTGGTAATCTGCCCAATGAGCGATAAAATAGTCTGAAGGGTGAGGCTGGTGATCCTACTAACGGGTACCGAGGAAGATCTCTGATCGGTCCCAGCCTCACAATACTCCTCTATCAGCTCCGAGACTTTGCTCGGCCCCACAGGAAAAGTTTGAAAGTTGACTGGTTCCCCTCTCCTCGAGAGGCCAGTCAAAAAATAAATATCCTCAGTGGTGGGCACCAAGGATTTCCCCTTTATCATGAAAGCCTCTGCATCAGGGTGCCAATAGTCAACCAGGGCGTTCAATAGCCTTGGTTGCGCGCGCATAAACAGACACAAAAATAATTTCACTAAACCACACTGTGTCAGCACGGCCATAACGTTCGGATCTGCAGCCACTAACTCATTGGTGGCCTCGTGCTCCCTCTCCCTCCACTGAACATACATC
>ML782529.1:300910-319942 GCA_009831015.1 Picea engelmannii | reverse complement strand
CCTTAAAATTGAAAAAATAGTCGAGTGATCTTGTCCTTGTCACACTCGTTAAAATGGTTCTGAATTGACGTCTAATCGGTGCTAGTTTACCCCTTTTTCGAACCGACTAGACTATTGTCGAAAAAGGTACCCCAATGGAGTTTTCTTTTATGTTTTTTCAGACTCTCTAAATATGAAAAACCACCGAGCTTACCTTCTCTGGGCTCGTTAAACTTACATCGAAGGACATTACCATTGTGTGTTCTATAGACCACATTTGCATCCTTTACCCATCAGCCTAGTAACAGTTTTCCTTTGCGTCTTAACACATTTGGCCACTAGAGGATTTTTCCCGAGTATCACTTCCTTAGAACATCAGTCTTGTCCTTGTGCCTTGAGATTGTATGTTTGTTGTACTCGTTCCTCCATTGTAACGTAATATTCCTTTATTCTTTTTCCAAAATCATCAAAAAGAACAAAAAAAATCAAATATACCCCAAAAAGAGGATGGGAAAAGTATTTTCTTTATTGGCAGCATCATGAGTCACCCTTGGATAAAGCACATCTGTCTGTTTGATTCATCAGACTATGGGATGTAGTACGACCTTAGGAAGCTTTGCTCGCTATATAGAGTTGTGTCCTCCACCGTTTGGTTACTCTTCCAAACATATGGAGAGTTTGCGTTGCCTCCTGCTTCGTAGACTTATGATTAACAGATATGCATGCTGCCTGAGTCTTATCACTTGTCATGCTATTGTCCAAGGGAAGTTTGTCACTGAGCCTGAGTTGGCCCCTCTACAATATGTCTCTTGTCCGCATACCCAGCCATCTTGAACGTCCAATCACATCTTTGTTCGAAACCACTGAAGCCTTCAGTCCGATCATCAAGATTATCAAGTCCATAACCGACGAGCCATCGAAGACCTCTGGGTAGTGCAGTTGTACACTCATATTACACTCCTACCCGAGTTTTAGAAGATTTTGAAGTTGTTTCTCGAGCTCTGAAGTACAGCCATCAAGCCGAATCAGCTTCTGGTAGATGGATACTTTATATGTATATCTTTCTGATTTCGAGATGTAGCTCCGCTGTGTACTGTTCGCGGCTATTCTTCATAGTTGTTGACATGGATCTACCGTGTATTTGATTGGTATCCATGGTTCTATTTTATCCCGAGCATGGGTATGCCCGCCTTGGAGAGACATTTGATATTTTTTGCAGACGGCACCTCCTGATTGATGATTCCTGGGCTCACTCATTCAGCATATCAGTACAGATTAGTAAAGAATTGGTAATGTATTTTGGCCATCAAATGCTCTTCCGACCTCACACATTAGGGGGCATCTGTTATAACCCTAAATTGCACCACACATGCTTACCTAGCATCAGGCCAACTCATATCCATTCCTTGCCAAAGCCATGCTGAGGAACCTCTTTGAAAATCCTTTTGACTTAAGTCAAATGTGCCCTAACTCACTATTGCACGCATTGGAACGCTGGCAGGCCTACTACTGCACGCGTTGGAATGCTGGCAGGCCTACTACAGCCCGCGTTTAACTAACAAAGCAAAAAAATAGGAAAGTTGCCAATGGGACAAAAAGCTATGGGTCAGTTAACTGAAACTCCCAGCCATGCATGGCCGAGAGTTCATCCAAAACCCTAGCTCCTTCTAGCCTATAAAAGAAGGGGTAGGGGTACTATTTGGGGGGGAAGAAAGATAGCAAAGAAACTCTGTCCAATTTCTGAATCCATTTGTCCCAACCCTTTAGCCTTTCCTCAAGCCTAAGAAGAATTCAAGCAAAGCAGTTGGAGGACAAAGAAGAGGAGGAGCCCAGGATCAGGATCAAGGAACGGTGGCCGATCTCTATCATTATTGTAAGTTGATTCATCTTGAGATTAATAAAAGAATACTTTTCCTGTCCCAATGCATGAGTTATATATGATTTATTCGATTTATGCTTAATTTCTAACCCTCAAGTAGAAAAATAGCATGCATGCGTAGTGTTTTGTCTTGATTGCAGGATTGTCTTTGGAAGGAGCAGCGCAAGCAAATGGACAAAGCGCAACAGAGGATCTACACCAAACATCAGTAAAAAGGTTAGTAGGTCTTTTCCATGTTTGTATGTGAAAAAGGGGTTTGAGTTTTGGGGTGATAGGTTAAAAGTGATTTCTTTAGGGTCATGATCTGCATGCAAGCCTAACCCTAGCTTGCTAGTCCGTAGGGTATTATTTCCCAACAACAATGAGCACCATGACTTTAGTGTTGCATAAGAGTGTTTCCATCAATGCCAAAGGGGGAGATTTTTTATTAATTGGGTTGGTTTTCATTGCTTTCAACCCTTGAAGCAAGTACGAAAGAACATTTCAGTAGCCCCAGAGGTGTGGATAAGGAGCCCATGTTTTCTTGAGGAATAATTTAATGAATTTCAGTGAATTTACAGTAGATTATATTCTGTATAGATAGTACATGTCATGTTGTTTCCAGTGAAATGAATTACATCACATAGTTCCTCAAGGTTGAGGAGATATGGCTCAGTGAATTTGGAGAACCCTCATGAATTATCTACAATCCCCTACAAGGTCAAAGAAGTCAATTATTCTAGAAGCTCCTAGAAGAAGTTTACTAGTCAAATTGGTTGTAACTAGGAGTTAATTTTGGGTAAAGTTGTGGCAATAAGAAAATAATTAAAAATAAATTAATTGCAACAAGATGTGGTGAAGTTTACTATTTATGTTAAAGTGGTTGCAAGTGGGTAAACTAGTTAAAAGTGGGTTATCCTTAAAAGAGGGAAGTTGGGTAAAACAGTTAGAAGATAACCCCTAAAGGAAGACACTTGGAGAGTATAAATAAGAAAGAAAGGGTCGCCCATTAGCACCTATTGAGCACATTGAATATGTTTTTTTTGAAATGGGCATGTATCATTGACAAATCTAAAGCAGTAAGTCTGAAGCAGTGACATGAGAATTTGTAGTGAGTTTGAAGCAGTGATTGAAGACATCTGCAGGTTGCAATACTAGAAGGACATGGAAATCTATGAGCCGCAGTGAGACAAAGCGCAGATACCTGTGAGTTTACTGAAGAAAGAGCATGAATATATTGCCAAAAATGAAGAAAAGAAATATCAAATCTATCATCAGTGGAAAGTTGAAGACATGAGAAGAGGTTATAGGAAGGTCTAACTATGAGAAGGTACAACAGATCTATCTACAGTAACAAAAGGTATGTTATATGTTTTCCTCAAGTAGGTCTTTGGTGTATGCTTAGGGTATGGCTATGGAAAATTGAGTTTTTTCCCTTAAGGGACTTTTGGTTCTATGGTATATTTTGTATATGACAAATATACAGAGATACAATGCTATTGTATTGGTTTTTTGTTGTTGGGAAAATTCATTGGGCATATTGTTAAGACATATATTATGTTACATGGAGTATGGTTGAGGTTTTATGGTTGAGACATATTTTAATCAGTATAGGTTGTGATTGCATAACAGTCAGGTTTTGATGTATGGTTAATGTAAGAGTTTATTATATCACACAATATCAGTGAGACATATGTATGAACCTAGTACATGGTTGTGTTATATCTACTTGGATATTGGATGAGTATTATTTTCTATCAGATTTTCAGAATGGAAAATTGCAAACCAGTCACAACTCCTATGCAAACCAATTGTAAGTTAAGTAAAAATGATGATTCAAAGGCTAAAGATCAGAGGCATTATGGGTCAATTATTGGAAACTTAATTTATCTGACAGCTTCCAAACCAGATGTGATGCAGGAAGTTGGACAGGTGGCACAATTTCAAGCAACGCCAAAGGAATCACATGTTTTGGAAGTAAATAGGATATTCATATATCTCAAGGGTACAAAAGAGTTTGAATTATGGTATCCAAAAAGGAAGGATCTATCACTTGTTGCCTACACAGATGTAGATTGGGAAGGTTGCATTGATGATCAAATCAGTATAAGTGGAACAACTTTCTACTTAGGTGAGTGTTTGATATCTTGACTAAGTAAGAAACAATAACCAATATCATTTGGAGCAGAGTATATTGCAGCAGAAGCATGTTGTACACAAGTTATATGGATGAAACAAACATTGAAGATATGCAGATCGATTATGATGAGCCCATTTCGATCTTTTGTGATAACACAAGCGCCATCAGTATCTCAAATAATATAGTGATGCACTCCAAGACGAAGAATATTCCAATCAAGTTTCATTCTCTAAAGGAACAGGTTGCAGAGAAGAACATTAGAGTTGAATATGTTTGGACGAAAGAGCATATTGAAGATATCTTTACAAAACTGCTTCCATGGGAAGATTTTGAGTATTTTCGCCAGAAACTCGGAGTAGTTTCTACCCCACAATGATTTTTGAATGTGTTTCTCATATGTCATAGATTTACACGATGAATCACCATGAAGAGGAGATAGGACAATTTATATAGGGGGAGCAACCCCAAGGAGAGTCCATAGACGGGGAGAATCTCCAAAGGGAAGTTATCCTTTTCCATTGATTTCAAAGGGGGAGAGATTCATTGGATGCATGGAGAGAAAACATAGAGACATGATTACAGGGGGAGAATGAGCATCATGACTTTTGTGTTGCATCATATTGTTTCCATCAATGCTAAAAGGGGAGATTTTATTAATTGGCTTGGCCGTCATTGATGTCAACCTTTGAAGCAAGTATGGTAGAAAATTTTGGTAGCCCCAGAGGTGTGGATAAGGATCACATATTTTCTTTAGGAATAATGTAATGAATATCAATGAATTTGTAGAAGAGACTATTCCAGATGGACAGTACATGTCATTCCATTTACGATGATATGTGGTAGATCATGTAGTTCCTCATGGTTTGGGAGATATAGCTTAATGAAGTTGGAGAACATTCATGAGTTATCTAGAAGCCCCTAGAAGGTCGAAGAAGTCAATTATTCTAGAAGCTCTTAGAAGAAGTTTACTAGTCAAATTTGTTGTAACTGAGAGTTAATTTTGGGTAAAGTTGTTGTAATAAGAAAGTAATTAAAAATAAATTAGTTGCAACAAGAAGTGGTGAAGTTTAATATTTATGGTAAAGTGGTTGCAATTGGGTAAAGTAGTTAAAAGTGGGTTAGCCTTAAAAAAGGGAAGTTGGGTAAAACAGTTAGAATATAGCCCCTAAAGGAAGATACTTGGAGAGTAAAAATAAGAGAGAAATGATCTCCCATTAGCACCTATTGAGAAAATTGAATATATTTTTTGTGAAATGTTATGGGTAGGTATCAATGAAAAATCTAAAGCAGTGAGCCTGAAGCAGTGACATGAGAAGTTGCAGGAGTCGAAGGGTCGATACTGTGTTTATTGAACTAGGGTTTTAGTGAAGACATCCACAGGTTGCAGTACTAGAAGGATATGGAGATCAGCGGGCCACAGTGGGACAAAGAAAGGATACCTGTGAGTTTACTAAAGACAGAGCGTGAATATGTTGCCAAAACTAAAGAAAGGAAAGATCAGATCTATCATCATTGGAAAGTTGAGGAGCTGAGAAGAGGCTACAGGAAGGTCTAACTGTGAGAAAGTACAATAGAGATATCTGTTGGATTACTGAGAGGGGGGTGAATCAGTAATAGAGCAATTTAATACTTTTTAACCATACAATCCAAGTGTTATATCAATGAATAATTATCATCCAATAACTGCAGAGTAAATAAGCAATGAACAAATGAACAAACATACACATACATAGTACCCAAATCGGGAGAAAACCACAGAATGATTTTTATTATATGTCTTGAAGAATTACATTCATTGGAAGCACCAACATCCTTTGTTTTCCAACTGCAATTAGCAGGAGGCTCCAACCCCCTAGTGTCTCAGGATACAACCTGAGGAAATATCCAACTCCCCAATTCTCTGGCTACAACCAGAAGGAGGGTACAACCCCTATGTTCTTCAGATACAACAGGAAGGTGGCTACAACCACCTGTCCTTGCCCCGTCCTGCCACCCTGAAGTAAAAGTAGAATGATGGAACCACTGTCAACCTGTCACTGTGAGATATACCATTGTAAACCTGTACCAATAAATATGAACCATGCATCAACCTGTACCTCAACCTGTAATCAACTTGTACCATAAAAAAGTGCATCAACCATGCACCAACCTGTACCAAATAACCTATAATCAACCTATACCATAAACAAGTGCATCCAACCATGTACCAAGTATGTACCAATCATGTGTCAACTACTCATCAATATGTACCAACATCATCAACTATACACCTCATGTATGTGCCAACTCATCAACTACTTGTCTCAACCATGTACTCAACATGTACCTCAACCAAAAGACCTCATCAATTTCATCATACAAATCTAATTTGTAGCTCTTTAATAGAACTGATGTATATGATCACATTCCTACAAACCTTCCTTAACTTCAACAACAAGAGACTAGCATTTTCATCAAAGTTTTCTTTAGTCTCACATGCCTAGTTTTGAATTAGTCAACAACCCTAACTTGAAGTAATCATAACTTTATACCTGTAATGTATAAATATATGAAACTTATACACCATTTTCTTTAGTGTTTTTTATGCAATTCCTCCAGGTGTCACTACTTGTAACCTCTCAGAAAAGGAGCTATAGCAAAAATGGCATACCTTGTTGAATTATGGATTATTCTAGAGAGCCAACTTGTAGAGCGTGCCCCACACAGAATATTTGTTGAATTGATCTAAAACTATTAAACATCATACTATAGACTGTACCCTAACCAAAAAAAATTGTTTCACTGAATTTGGATCTGTTATGAAGACATTATGACGTTTTTACCCGAAACACATGTTTTTGACTAGTTTCAGGACTAGCCACAAACCCTATTTTCCACGGAGTGTAAATCCAAAAATACAATGACCCATAAGATGAATGTTTTACCATAGATACTTGGATATGGTTTCGCAATGGCATAGAAATTTCATGGTATGAATCATTATAGGAAAAATTTATAGTGAAAATGGTGAGATGACCTGTAAATAACATACCTTAGAAAGCACCATCAAAAGAATTTATCCTTCCTTGCATTTCTGCCTTATTTTCTTCACCTTCCCTCAGAATTTCGGCTTACATATCCTTGGTTACCTTAGAAACCTATAGATATTGAATATTCTCATGTGTGATTAAAATGAGAGAGCCTTGCCTCTTATTTATACTCTCTAAGCAACTTCCTTAAAAACATCTTCTAGGTCACTTGGCCCCACTTTCCTTATTTTAGGGTTAACCCACCTCTAATTTCTCCATTAAATTTATTATTGAAATAATTTATTTTTTATTTGATTTGAATTGTAATACACTCATTGCTTCACTCTATTATTTACCTTTTAAAATCTCTTAAGCCACTTTGACTAGTTTGACCTTTTGGGGCTTCTAGATGACATATGAGGGTCCTCCAACTTCATAAGGCCATAACTCTCAAACCGTAAGGAGTTATGTGACGTTCCACATACCACCAGAAATGGAATGACATTTACTATCCATATAGAATAGTATTATCTAAAAATATATCATAACTCATACCGTTATCCATCAAACAAACTTGGGTCCATTACCCAAACCTGGGGTCTCCAACTTCGAATGGACATAACTCTCTAACTGTGAGGAGTTATGTGACGTTCCACATACCACCGGAAATGAAATGAAAAGAACTAGCCATCTAGGATATTTTACCTGACAAATTCATTGTCCTTCATCTCATTATTCCATAATTAATCATGGGTTCTCTTACTCCGCAAAGCATCTTCCCGTGAGGGATTTCACTATAAGGGGACCACTTTGGAGTTCATCCATATTTACTTCTTATAAACCATGACAAGATAATAATGAGTCATATTTACATCAAACAATATTGCTTCCATTACCCAAACCTTTGTGTTGTGGGGATTTCTTCAAGGGTTGACATCAATGACAACCAACCTTAATCAACAATCTCCCCTTTGGCATTGATTGAAACACTCTGATGTAATATTGAAATAATATCACTCATGCTCCCCCTAGAACCATGCCTCTGTCCTCTATATCTGATAAATTTTCCTCTGTCCTCTGCATCTGATAAATCTACTCCCCCTAGAACCATGCCTCTGTCCTCTGCAACTGATAAATATCTCCCCCTTTGTCATAAATGGCAAAGGCAACTTTCCATCCAGGGTTTCTCCCCCTGACTAAACTATCCTCTTATGGTGCTTCCTCGTGTACATCTAATACAATAAGATAATAATTCAAAAAGCATTCATTTTGGAGTAGAAATAACTCCAAGTCTTTGGTAAAGATATTCAAAGGCTTCTCGTGGAAGTGGTTTTGTAAAGATGACTGCCACTTGTTCTTTTGTGCTCACATACTCAACTCTGATGTTGTTTTCTGCAACTTGTTCCCATAGAAAGTGATACTTGATTGGAATGTGCTTCGTCTTGGAGTGCATCACCGGGTTTTTTGAGATACTGATGGCACTTGTATTATCACAATATATTGGAATGGGCTCGTCATACTCAACCTATATATCTATCAAATTTTGTTTCATCCAAAGAACCTATGTACAATATGTTGTTGTTGCAATATACTCTACCTCGGCTGTAGATAGAGATATTGATGATTATTTCTTTCTTAGCCATGATACCAAACACTCAACTAAGTAGAACACTGTTCCACTAGTGGTTCGTCGGTCATCAATACAACCTGCCCAATCCGCATCTGTGTAGGCAATAAGTGATAGATATTTTCCTTTTGGATACCATAATCCAAACTCTTATGTTCCTTTGAGATATCTGAAAATCCTCTTTAATGCTAATACATTTGATTCCTTTGGTGTTGCTTGAAATCGTGCCATCTGTCCAACTGCTTGCATTACATTTGGTCTGGATGTTGTCACCTATAGTAGGCTGCCAATCATTGACTTGTATTTCCTTTGATCTATAGACTTTGAATCATCATCTTTGCTCAACTTACAACTGGTTTTCATGGGAGTGATAACTGGTTTGCAATCTTCCATTCTGAACCTCTTTAGCATTTCTCTGATATATTTGGTTTAGAAATAAAAATTCCTTGGTTGCTTTGACGTATCTGAAGTCCCAAAAAGAAGGATAATTCTCCAAATAATGACATTTCAAATTCATTCTGCATGTCTTTTGCAAATTTCTGTCTTAACCTGTCATCATCACTACCAAAAATAATATCATCAACATAAACTTCAATTAGTAAAATATTACCTAGACTTACCTTGATGTAGAGGTTGTTCTTTGCACTTCCTTTTATGAACCCTGCCTACTGCAGATACTTATCCAGTCTGGAGTAGCATGCTCTAGGATCCTGTTTTAGAGCATACAAGGCCTTCTTTAATTTACATACAGAGTTTGTCTTCTTTGACAACTGAAATCCTTCTGGTTGTTCAATGTAGACTTCTTCTTCAAGTTCCCCATTCAGAAAAGTTGATTTTATGTCCATCTAATATACTTTAACATTTTTGGAGCATGCACAAGCTAAAAGTAAATGGATTGCTTCCATTATGGAAATTGGGGCAAATGTCTCTTCAAAGTTGATTCCTTCAATCTATGTATATCCTTTACATACCAATCTAGCTTTGTTCCTTATAACCTGTCCATCTTCATTCAATTTATTCCCGAAAACCCATTTTGTGTCGATCACATTCTTATTCTTTGGTCTTAGAACCAATTCCCAAGTGTCATTTCTCTCTATTTGATTCAATTCTTCATCCATGGCCTTATTCCAAAATTCATCCTTGATGGCTTCTTCAAAACAGTTTGATTCAAATGTAGATACGAGTGTTAGGTGTGTTTGTTCTGGTGAATGGATTTTTCTTCTAGTCTCAACTCCTGCATCTTTGTTTCCAATAATCTAATCTGAAGGATGATTCTTTTGTACTCGTTTGCTAGGTGTCTTTGGAGATACTTTCTGAACTTTCTCTTCTTCTTCTGTTGGATTCTCTTCATATTCATCTTCCTCTTCTACTTATTTTCATCTTCTTCTTCGAAAAGTTGTTCCATTGATTTATTTTTTTCTTCCTTTGATTCTGGTCTGCCTGTTTAATCAATTGTTATGTTGATTATTTCCATAACTTTGCTCAATCTTAGATTGTAACAGTTGTAGTATTTCCTTGTACTTGAGTAACCAGCAAGTATTCCTTTGTCCACACGAGAGTCAAACTTTCCCATTTTTCCATCTTCTCTTTTGATGTAGCGTTTTCTTCCAAAAAATCTGAAGTGCTTCACATTTGTTGGTCTTCCTTTCCATAGCTCGTAGGGAGTTTTATCAGTGTTGTTTCTAAGAATTACTCTATTTTGAATGTGAATTGTTGTATGCACTGCCTATGTCCAAAATATATCTGTCAATTTGGAATCCATTAGCATTGTTCGAGCCATTTCTTGTATTGTCTTGTTCTTTCTTTCAACAACTCCATTCTGTTGAGGTGTCCTAGCAACAAAGAATTTCCTTTTTATTCCATGACTGCTACAGTATTCCATAAATTCCTTTGAAGTGAACTCTCCTCCATTATAATATCTCAAACATTTGATTCTTGAATCCATCTCACTTTCAACCATTTCCTTGTAGATATTGAAGTTTTCAAAAGCTTCTAACTTGTTCTTGAGAAAGCAAACTGCAGTCATTCTTGTATAATCATCAACTAATAAAATAAAGTATTTTTCACCTTTTAATCCCTTTGTTGTAGTTGTTCCAACTAGATCAATGTGCACAATTTTCAGTGGTCTTGTTGTTGAATATTCCTTTGAGTTGAACCTGGTCTTTGTTTTCTTTCCTTG
The DNA here is from genome assembly GCA_009831015.1 of Picea engelmannii. Taxonomy (NCBI): domain Eukaryota; kingdom Viridiplantae; phylum Streptophyta; class Pinopsida; order Pinales; family Pinaceae; genus Picea; species Picea engelmannii. The sequence continues at coordinate 309,151 of ML782529.1, read as the reverse complement.
TTGACAATGCTTGCATAAAGTGTTGGTTGGTTTCGTGATCTAGGGTATTTCTCTGACTACTTCTCTTTTGCTAATATTGACAAGGTTATCAAAATGCATGTGACCCATTCTTCTATGCCATAGCCAACTTTCATCTTCCTTTCCTAGACAACACTTTTCATTTCCAATTTCACTTAACACATATATGTTGTTTGAAGTTCTTGCAGCTGTACCGACCAATTTCCCTGAACCTTCTTTTCTTATCTCACACTTCTCTGAATTGAATGTAAGTTTATGAACTTGGTCACACATTTGACTCACACTTAGAATATTATGTTTCATATCTTCTACCAGTAGAACATTTTGTGCCTTTTCATTCTTGTTCGCAATTCAGACTGTGCCTTATCCAATGATTTTGGATGAATTATCATTTCCGAAGTAGACTGATCCATTTTTTAATTTTCGTAATGTAATAAATTTGTATTTATCACCTATCATGTGTTTTGAACATCCACTATCAACATACAAACCATGTTTCTTCTACTTAGATTGTAGAGCGACTATGAATTATTCATTGTTATACTGATCTTGCTTTCTTATCCATGTCATTTTCTGAGGTTCTTGTCTATGACTGTTGTTATTCTGTTGAGGTTCTTTAGGGGGATTATCATTCTGCAATCCTTGGCCATGTGTACAAAATTGTTACATTTGTAACATTCCACTTCAGTGCTCAAAGATTCAAACCTGTTGTAACTTCTTCTTTGTTTGTCACTGGGTCTCCTTGAATAATCCCTTTCTGTATAACTCTCAAAGGTGTTATTGTTCCTATTGTTAGCTCTGCAATTCACATCTTTATCTCCAAAATTATTACATGCATAACATAAACCAAAAAATATAGTTTGATACCTGGGAGTTTAAGATCTTCTCAAAGGAGTTGCTCTTATGAATCCTTCTTCTTCTTGAGGCCTATTTGTCTGTTGTTGATTCTGAAATATGAATCTTCTTGGTGGAGGAGTGTCCCTGTAATCTTCCTTGTATATCTTCCTATCCTCTTTGATTGTTTTTGCATAGCTCTTTGGATTTGTTTCTTGATCTGTTGTTTTAGAGCTTGATCCCTTTTCTATTTGATTGTATCCAAGTCTAAACTTGTCAAGATGATATTTTTGACTGTTGATAATGTCATCCAGAACTTTTGAGCTATTCTGCATATTTTTCTTTTGAATATCCTTTCTTAGTGTGACAACCTCTGCTTCCAAGTTTCCAATGATCTTGTCCTTTTCTTCTATTTGTTCTTTGAGTGATTCTTCAATTATTTTATCTTCTTCTATTTGAACCTTCAATTTTTTGATCATTTGTTCTAGTTCTCAAGTGTCCTTTTTCTTGTCTAGTTCTACTTGTAGTTTCTTATTTTTCTTCTTTTCTCTTCTGATAACTTCTATGGCACACATTAATTCTTCTTGATAGTCAACTTCTGCCTCTTCAATTTCTTCTTTGACTTCTTCACATTCTTCTTCGTCTTCTTCATATTCTTCTTCGGAGTCTTCTTTGTTAGATTATTTTATTGCCATGAATAGAAATCTTCCTGTCTCATTGTCACTGACTTCATCTTCATCTGATGATGAGATGTCTTCTTTGGTGTATAAGCTTTTCTTGAAAACTTTATTTGCAGTTATTTTTCCTTTATATGTGTGTTTTCCTTTTGAGTAACCTTCATCATTTCTCTTTTTCTTATGAGGACATTTGTTATCAAAATGACCAATACCATCATAATTAAAACAAATTAAAGGGATCTTACCTCTATACCTACTGTTGGTTCCCTTGTTTAGTCTTTTGACGAAGTTGGCCACTTCTTCATCATCTTCCGAGGCATCATTGCTGCTGCTATATTCTTCTTGTTCCTTTTTCTTTTGATTTGATCTTTTGGATGCCTTGAAGGATGTTTCTTTTACATCTAGATTTTCTTGCTCAGTTCTCATTTCATATGCTATGAAGATTCCATGCAGTTCATCCATGCTTATTGAGTCTAGATCCGATCTTTCTTCTAGTGTTGATATCTTAAGGCTGAATCTCATAGGAAGAGATATTAGTATCTTTTGAACAATTATAGATTCTTCAATTTCTTCTCCCAATCTGTTAAGCCCTAATATTGGCTCATTACCCCTTAATTGGGGCATATTATATTAGTAATGTTATTTTATTTATCTTGGCTTTAGGCCATTAGTTGTAATTATACCTCCTAGTCTCCTATATATACCAAGGAGACATTTTCATTTTGAATCATCTTGTACTTGAACATTTAAGTGGGGTAAAAGGAGGTTGCCCCCTCGAAGAGGCTTACTATCTGAAATTATCTCTTTTTCAAGGCATTGAGTACTTTTCTTAAGAATTTTCTATGCTATATTGATATTTGGTTCTTAACATATGGTATCAGAGTTCAAGGTCTTGGGGTTTCGCAGCTACATCTGAGACACCTTGGAATTTTCACTATAACTTGTTTTCTACAATGTTTCAGAAGGAACGGCTTGGAGGATATTTAGTAGATAGATCAAGGTACGTTGGGTTCAAAATTCAGCTCTAGAGGCCTTATACTTCCGTAGATACAACCTGTACAAGATAGGGTTCTTGAATCACCCTGAATTGAGTCATTGCAGAATTTTCGCTATAAAAAAATTTCTGTAACGTTGATTGAATTCACTATTTCATCGACTCGTAAGAATTAGGCTGTGATATATTCATATTCCTTCATTTTTAGTTGTTCGAACTAACCTCTGTAAGTCTGAAGCTTTGCTACTTTGTCTTTTGTATCTCCTTCATAAATATTTTGAAGCTTGTCCCAAATATCTTTAGCGGATTTATAGTGTGAAAATTTGGTGAATATCGTATCACTGAGACCATTCAAAAGTGTGTTTGGGGCTTTGGAATTATTCTCACTGAGTTTTACTTCTTTGTCATTTGTTGGTGGAATTGTTGGTGCTGTGTATCCATCTATAATTGATTACCAAACTTGAAATACCTGTGCCTGTATATATGTCCTTATCCTTATGCTCCAAAAAACATACTTTTGTCCATCAAACAGTTGTATTCCATTTTTATATGAATTGGTACTCTCCATGATCTACCTTTCAGTGGTTATACTAATTTCTAAAGGAACTTTCTCTGATACCAATTGTTGAATTACTGAGAGGGAGGGTGAATCAGTAATAGGGAAATTTAATACTTTTTAACCATATAATCCAAGTGTTATATCAATTAAGCATTATCATCCAATAACTGCAGAGTAAATAAGAAATGAACAAATGAACAAACATACACATACATAGTACACCAGTGTTTCACGTGGAAACCCAAATCTGGAGAAAACCACAGAATGCTTTTTCTTATATGTCTTGAAGAATTACATGCATTGGAAGAACCAAATTCCTTTGTTTTCCAGCTGCAACTGGAAGGAGGCTCCAACCCCCTAGTTTCTTAGGATACAACCTGAGGGAATCTCCAACTCCCCAATTCTCTGACTACAACCAGAAGGAGGCTACAACCCCCTATGTTCTCCGGCTACACCGGAAGGTGGCTACAACCAGTTGTCCTTGCCCCATCTTGCCACCTTGAAGTAGAATTAGAATGATGGAACCATTGTCAACCCATCACTGTGAGATATACCGCTGTAAAACTCTACTAATAAATCTAAACCATGCATCAACCTGTACCATAAACAAGTGCATCAACCATGCACCAACCTGTACCAAAAAACCTATAATCAACCTGTACCATAAACAAGTGCATCCAACCATGTACCAAGTATGTACCAATCATGTGTCAACTACTCATCAACTATGACTCATCAATATGTACCAACATCATCAACTATACACCTCATGTATGTGCCAACTCATCAACTACTTGTCTCAACCATGTACTCAACATGTACCACAACTAAAAGCCCTCATCAATTTCATCATACAAATCCAATTTGTAGCTCTGTAATAGACCTTGTGTATATGATCACATTCCTGCAAACCTTCCTTAACTTCAACAACAAGAGACTAGCATTTTCATCAAACTTTTCTTTAGTCTCACATGTCTAGTTTTGGATTAGTCAACAACCCTAAGTTGAAGTAATCATAACTTTGTACCTGTAATGTATAAAGATATGAGACTTATACACAATGTTCTTTAGTGTGTTTTATTCAATTCTTCTAGGTTTCACTACTTGTAACCTCTCAGAAAAGGAGTTATAGCAAAAATGGCATACCTTTCGGAATTATGTCTTATTCTAGAGAGCAACCTTGTAGAGTGTGCCCTGCATGGAATTTTTTTCAATTGATATGAAACTATTAAAACGCATACTAAAGACTGTACCCTAACCAACACATTTGGTTTCACTGAATTTGGATCTATTATGAATAATTTATGATGATTTTACCTGAAACACCTGTTTTTGACTAGTTTCAGGACTAGCCACAAACCCTATTTTCCACGGAGTGTAACTCCAAAAATACAATGACCCACAAGTTGAATTGTTTACCATAGATACACGGATATGTTTTCTCAATGCAATAGCAATTTCACGGTCTGAATCATTATAGAAAAAAATTTATAGCGAAAATGGTGAGATGACCTGTAAATAACATACCTTAGAAAGCACCATCAAAAGAATTTATCCCTCCTTGCATTTCGATCGTATTTTCTTCACCTTCCCTCAAAATTTCGGCTTAGATATACTTGGTTACCTAATACACCTATATATATTCAATATGCTCAAGTGTGATTAAAATGAGAGAGCCTTGCCTCTTATTTATACTCTCCAAGTAGCTTCCTTAAAAACATCTTCTAGGTCACTTGACCCCACTTTCCTTATTTTAGGGTTAACCCACTTCTAATTTCTCCATTAAATTTATTATTGAAATAATTTATTTTGTATTCACTTTGAATTATAATACACTCATTACTTCACTTTAATATTTACCTTTTAAAATCTCTTAAACCACTTTGACTAGTTTGACCTTTTGGGGCTTCTAGATGACATATGAGGGTCCTCCAACTTCGTAAGGCCGTAAATCTCAAACCGTGAGGAGTTATGTGAAATTACACATACCACTAGAAATGGAATGACATGTACTATCCATATAGAATAGTATTATCTTAAAATATATCATAACTCATACCATTATCGATCAAACAAATGTGGGTCCATTACTGAAACCTGGGGTCTCCAACTTCTCATGGCCATAACTCTCTAACCGTGAGGAGTTATGTGACATTCCACATTCAAATGGAAATGGAATGATAATAACTATCCATATAGGATATTTTACCTGACAAATTCATTGTCCTTCATCTCATTATTCCACAATTAAGCATGGGTTCTCTTACTCCGCAAAGCGTCTTCTCGTGAGGGCTTTCACCATAAGGGGACCACTTTGGAGTTCATTCATCTTTACTTCTTATCAACCATGACAAGACAATAATGAGTAATATTTAAATCAAAAAATCTTGGGTCCATTACCCAAACCTTTGTGCTGTGGGGATTTCTTCAAGGGTTGACATCAATGGCAACCAACCTTAATCAACACTATCTACAATAAAAAAAGGTATGTTATATGCTTGTCTCAAGTAGGTCTTTGGTCTATGCTTGGGGTATGGCCATGGGATATTGATCTTATTCCCTTAAGGAACTTTTGGTTGTATGGTATATTTTGTATAAGATATATCTACAGAGAAAGAGTGTTATTGTATTGGTTGTTTGTTGTCGGGACACTTCATTGGGCATCTTGTTAAGACATATCTTATGTTATGTGGAGTATGGTTGAGATTTTATGGTTGAGACATATTGTTATCATACAAGTTGTGATTGCATAACAGTGATGGTTTTATGTATGATTAATGTAAGGGTTTCATATATCACACAAGATCAGTGAGACACATATATGAACCTAATACATGGTTGTGTTAGATCTTCTTAGATATTGGATGATTATTCTTTTGTAGCAGATCAACAAGTTTGTGAGAAGATATAGAGAGATCAGATAGTGACCAAGAATAAGAAAGTGACACAAAATAAGTGATAGAAAATAGAGATGTGAACATCTACGAGGTGCAGTACACAAAGGTACAGACATCTATTTGTTGCAAAATAGATTGGTCGCAGATCTACATGAAAGTTTTTCAAGAATATTGGTATGGGTTGTGACAATATTTCAGTGATAGGACTAACACTAACAGTTTGTGACAGTGAGAACTATAGGTTGTTTGATTCAGTGATAGTGAAAGGTCATCTACATTTGGCACTTATACTTCAGGGTGGTTGGGCGAGGCAAGGTAGGTGTTTGTAGATGGAGAACATAGGGGGTTGTAGCCTCCTTCCGGATGGAGACAAAGAATTTTGTATTTGTATCTTCCCTCAAGTTGCAGCCTAAGAATATAGGGCATTGGAGCCTCCTTCGAGTTGGATCCAGAAAACAAAGGTAGATGGTGCTTCCAATGAATGTAATTCTTAAATATATATAAGAAAAAAAAATTCATGGTTTTCTCCCGCATTGAGTTTCCACGTAAAAATATTGGTGCACTGTGTATGTGTATGATTTCTCATTGTTAATGTTTTATTTAGTTTGCACTTATGGAATGATATTAGTAAAATTATCTGTTATAGCAAGATTTGCCTCACCCTATGCAATCTTGCAGAAAGGGCCTTTTTCCATTTCCCTATGTAGACTTTTCATCCCTTTTTGCATATCCCAGAGCTAAAAAATATACTTTTTCAACATGTAGGCACCTTGCCTACTATACATCATGTGTATATGCAGGCTGCACCACTACAACCCGCGTACATCGGGATTTATGCCAAAAAATGAAAAATGGTGTTGGGTTTCCATGTCATGATAGGATATCTATGATCCTTGGCCTTCCATATATTGGACACACTCTGAATCATCCCTTTAGTTCCACTTGAAGACTATAAATGGGCCAATTCTGAGCTATGGAAAAGAGGATAAAGAATTCAACTTTGAGAGCAAAGTTACTCTGAAGAAATTATTTACTTCATATTGAGTATGCATCCCTTTGTCCTTTAAGTCTGAACAGAGTGTTCATCCCCCAAGCTCTTCCCTTATTGATAGAGAAATTCATTGTCTCTCTTTTATGAGCTTGCCTTTGGTGGAGGATTGAAGTGGTGGAGGCCCAACTGGAAGGAACTTAGTTTCTCGGTTCCCAACCGTGCCGACATGAAAGTCTATAACAGTTTCACTTTTGTTGATCATATATTAATATAAATACTCTTTTCCTGTCCAATTGATATCTTGCAAATATTTGATTTATTATTCCATGGGCGTATTTTTCATGTTTATTAATGGATTATGCTATTGAATGTGCTAACATCATTTATTATCGCCATATGCTTGCTTTGCTTGGTTTTTGAGGGCTAGTTGCAGGTGTATTGCTTTGGGTCAAGTTCTCAATGGTGGACTTCATCGAACGTATGGACGAGGTATGTATTTTATCTTGTCTTCATAGCATATTCATTTATATAGAATACTTGAGAATAGAGTTCATTTATGCAGTCATTTTCATTTGTTGTGGTTTACCCCTAGCCATAAAGAGATTTTCCTTGTAACAGAATTGGAGACCATACTGGGGATGGATATTCTTTATTAGGGTTTGGAGTAATTTTATCCTTAGATTTCTCTCATTCTGTAATGTCCCCACTTTGGGACATCATCACAGGGCAGAGACTTATGATGACCAGAGTAGCCAGATGGATGTTATAGTGAGTACAAGGGTATTTGAGAGGCATTGTGGGTTCCAGTTGGCATTTATCATCATATTCTATCATTATGAGCCATTCCGCACAGGTTGGCTTTGGTTTCGTTCCATTCCGACGATTTTCATGATTTTGACTATTTTGAGCTATAAGTTAATTAAAATCACTGAAGAGGGCATTTGGGGCACATTACTTGGAGGAACCTCTCAGTGTAATATCTCATTGGAATAGGGAGGAGAAACACTACAGGATGGGATGGATAGAAGTGACTTTCAGTGACCAGGGAAGCCACAAGGAGAGATAAGGAGATTTTCAAAGCTAAAAAGGTTAATTAATTAATTAAAGTGATTTAATTAATTAATTAATTATTAATAAAATGAAAGTCACTTTGGAGGGACAAGGTGAGCCAAAAATTATAAAAGGAAGGCAAGGGCCTCTACTCATGATTCATGTATGATCTTATTTTGATTTCTGGCTTCTAGCTAGTGAGCCCAATATTGGGGGTTTTG
>ML782529.1:223563-247905 GCA_009831015.1 Picea engelmannii | reverse complement strand
CACCTTCTGACATCTTCATATTAAATAATCTCTTCATTAGAAATACCTTATTCGATGCCGAGGGTTTTTCATACAATTTGGCCAGCGCATCCATCAAATCCTTCGTTGTCTTTTCTTTTGAAATATTGAAAGCCACCAACACTGCCAGGCTCAGCCGTATCATTCCTAGAGCCTTTCTGTCAAGAATCTCCCATTCTTCATCCTTCATGGCCATTAGATTCTTTGCTACTCCACTCAATGGTAGGAATAGATCCTTCTGATATAAATAGTCTTCCATCTACATCTTCCATAACTGGTAGTTTTGGCCGTTAAATTTCTCGACCCTAAACTTTCCATCTTCCGACATTGCTCCCACTCGAACCAGGAACCCTCTTTTCCTGCGAGTTACCTTACGCTCTGATACCAATTGTTAGAAAACAGGACCGCGGAGCAATAAAATAAAACAAATGCAGAAACAAAAACACATAAGACACACACTACAAGAGAGACACAGATTTATGTGGTTCACCCAGTGTGGGCTACATCCACCAGAGAAATTGCCAGGTCCTTCCTTTATTATTATCCAGCAAATGAAGGGATACAACCTATAGCAAAACCCGCTGTAACTTCCTCTTCTTTCTCTCACATTCTCCTCTCTCAGAATACAATATTCACCCTCATACATAACCGCAATACATTTCCCTCATAAAAGAGGGTTGCCTTCTAGGGCAAAAAACCCTAACATAATCTCTACCGTTAGATCTGCAACCTTATAATGAATGGTCCATATTTACAATGAAATTACAATATACTTTTATAAGGCAATTTTTGCTTCGGGGGCTTCGCCCCCGAACCCCCGCTTGCCCCCAAACCCCGCAGAGGGGATACCCCCCTCTCTGCACTCCCCCGCGTGGAAGAGTGTACATACTTTTGGGGTGTAAATACTTCATGGGGTATAGACACAGCTGAAAGCAAAGGACCTCTGCATCAGGAATATAATCAGGCTCCACAACCAACAGGATTATTATCTTATATTGGCAGTAGTCGTGTCACCTTTGAACATAGCACAAATTTATTGAGTCAATTTTTCATCATAATTTTGGGTTTAGCATGGCCTTAGGAAGCTGAAATCGTTACAGAGTCTTCTCTACCGACCGGTTACTCTTCTAGTCCCTATGGAGAATTTCATCGATGCCTCTTAAATCTCATAATTTCATCATTAAGTCTATGTTGTTGGAGTCTTTCATATGTCTCATGCTCTTGTTCAAAGGAAGTCTATCAACCTGTGTGGACCATTTCTCAAAACTCTTGATTTTGCATGTCATCTATACCCTCAGTTTGTCTCCAAGTCACATGATATTGTAGTCCTACCACACACCCTGACCCTACTTTCATCATTGGTACGTAACCTTGAACCCAACAGTTGACATTTCATCATTGGTCGTTGATTGGGTGGTTTCCCTTGTCTTCGATGGAAACACATCTATTCACACATTGGGATTCATGCAATGTCTTGGATGCCATTAGCCTTATTGGTGGTTTCCTCGCCTTTGTCAGTAGTTTTCCTCATTGGTTGTTATTCAGGTGATCCTTTTTGTGTATCGATTTCACTTGGCACATGCGAAAGATGCACAGGTTCGTTGGTTTGTGAACATGTTCTTCGTTTGATTTCCTCCAAAACCATGAAGCTCCTACTTTGTACCTCATGTTGAATGATGAGAGATGCCTTAATTCTCTCCTTTCAGTGGGTCTCCTTCCATCAACTTCAGCTCATCTATTTTGGAAACGGGACCTACAGTCCTATGAGAACCTTGAGGCTTGTAGTAATCTGTGGCAGGTTCTCTCACCATCGACAGTTGGGAATAAATAAATGTCTCATGATCGATGGATTATTCAAGTGTTTGACCCTGACTCCTTTATTCACACTTGTAAGAATGTACTCAGTTACTTGATACCTAATTTCATTATCGGTAGGTTGTCTCGCGTTTGTTAACGGTATACCTCAATGATCGGTAATCAAACGATGTCTCATTGTGTTCGACCTCAACTCCTTTATTCACATGATGTAGACTTGCACCTTTGGCGGATTGTGTAGAAGACTTGAACACATCAGTATGTGGTCGCAGCTTTCCTGAGTTGTTTCTTCCTTTTCATTGGACCAATACCTATATGACTTTAGTGATCATGGGAGATCAGATTGTACTCCACTGTATACAGATATCTTTAGATTAATTTTGAGATTGGTTCTACTATGCCTTGTTCATGACTATGACAGTCTTTGGCATGTAACCGTATTTGTATTTTCCTATTCATGGCCACGGAAATTTATTTGGTATATTTTCACATGGATCTGCAGTGTAATTCTATTGGCAACCATGTATGCAAAGTTAGTGCAGAATGTAATGAGAAATTAGTCCTTCCATCTGGTTCCTCATCACTCCACTTATGGGTTTTTATAATGTATTTTATCCATCGCAGATACTCCTCTAACCTCAAACATTAATCTTAAAAAAAGGGCCTTTTTCCATTTCCCTATGCAGACTTCTCATCCCTTTTTGCAAATCCCAGAGCTAAAAAATATTTTGTTTCCACATGTACGCACCTTGACTACTATAAAACATGTGTATACGCAAGATGCACCACTACAACCCGCGTACATCAGGATTTGTGCCCAAAATGTAAAATGGTTTCGGTTTCCCATGTCACAATAGGATATCTATGATCCTTGGCCTTCCATGCACTGGAAATTCTCTGAATTGGCCCTTCAATTCCACTTTAAGGCTATAAATGGGCCAATTCCGAGCTATGGAAAAGAGGAGAAAGAATTTAACTTTGAGAGAAAAGTTACTCTCGAGAAATTATTTACTTCATATTGAGTCTGCATCCCTTTGTCCTTTAAGTCTAAACAGAGTGTTCAGCCCCCAAGCTCTTCCCTTATTGATTGAGAAATTCATTGTCTCTCTTTTATGATATTTCCTTTGGTGGACAATTGAAGTGGTAGAGGCCTAGCTGGAAGGAACTTAGTTTCTCAGTTCCGAACCATGCCGACACAAAAGTATGTAACATTTTCACTTATGTTGATCATATATTAATAGAAATACTCATTTCTCGTCCAATTGATATCTTGCAAATATTTGAATTATTATTCCATGGGTGTATTTGTCATGTTTATTATTGGATTATGCTATTGAATGCGCTAACATCATTTATTATCGCCATATGATTTCTTTGATTGGTTGTTGAGGACCAATTGCAGGTGTATTTCTTTGGGTCAAGTACTCAATGGTGGACTTCATCGAACATCTGGAGGAGGTAGGTCTTTTATCTTGTCTTGCTAGCATATTCGATTATATAGAATACTTGAAAATAGAGTTGATTTCTACAGTCATCTCCATCTATTGTGGTTTACCCCTAGCCATAGAGATATTTTCCTCGTAACATTATCATAAGGTTAAAAACACTTATATACATTGTGGTTAAAAAGGATTAAAAATCATTATTATTGATTCATTCCCCCTCTTAGTAATCTAACATGGTCATGGGATAATTCCAAGTGAGACCTAACAAAAGGTTGTAGGCGAGTGGAGCGTTGACTACTTCCACCTCAATGTATACAATTTTTCCTCCCAACTATATGGGTAAGGAGGAAAGTATCCCATGGAGCCGAAAGGAATGACCATCAAATGCGGTCAGAAAAGTAGGGAACAAATCAAGCTTTGGAGAGATGATAGCTTTCTAACAAGAAAGTGACATCACACACATAGATGCTCCCCCATTGCTCACCATCCTAAAAACTTTCTTCATGGCATACACCACTTGAATATAAAAATCAATGTAATAAGGGAGACGATGCTTTACATTAGATGAATCAAATGAGATGAGCTGCAAGCTAGAATCATTTGTAGCCTCAATAACAGAAAGCAATGCACTCAGATGCACCGGGAAGCTTTGGAATACCTCAAGAGAAGACATCACATAAGGAAATTGGGCCAAATCTTCCACGATGGAGTAATTTTGAGCGACCCTAGCATTTAGATTATGTCACTAATACATTGGGCCCATTTTTCGACAATTTATCAATGCATTTATATCGCAAACTTTTAGAACTTCCAATGAACACATCAACATGTTATCATCGTTAGACATGTGTTTCTCTAGCAACAAACAGATGATCGTCGCTATGATGAGTCCCTTATCGATGAAAACTTATGTCAAATATCAACACAAAGTGCTTGTAAAGTGCCACAAAAATTCATCTAATGATCGACACAGATTGGTAGATCGTTTGAAAATTATTTTGTCGATCGTTCAACATACATTTATATATCTTCCAACACACATTTGTTGATTCATCGACATATTTTTGTTGAAATAACATGTAAAAACAACAAATGATTATCGGATGAGTGATTAACATTGGTCAAAAAATCGAAGTCGTTCAATCTTGCGACTTTAGTGGGTCGATCATGCCCCATAATTGTGTCGATGGTGAGAATTAAGTTTCTCTATCTTGCAAAATAACTATGTTGATAGGTCGACGTTTGTTTGTCAAAATACCATGTACAAACCAACCAATGTTTGACATGTGTTTGTCGAAAGAGCCGGTAAAGAGCAACAAAAATTTATCAAATGAGTGACTTACATTGGTTGAAAGAGCGGCAAACGTTTTCTTTATATCTTCGGGTAAAATTCATACACGTAAATCCTTTAATGATCTTTCGACATGCACTTGTAAATCTTGTGACCTGCGTTGATTGAAAGTTAATCCAAAATTTCATCGATAGTCCATTGAGTTATGCACAAAATTGAAAAAAAAAAACCATTGTTGTAGACCTGGGGTGTTACAATCTACTTGTTATTGGCAACTCATTAGATACTTTATGAGAAATTGGGATATATGTACCAAATTCTTAAGCGTTTAAGGCTCATATAGATGATGGTAAGAATTCACAAGGCAACAGAGTATCAAATTATTCTCATGGGGTAGATTTGCAACAACCAATAAATCCTTTCACTAGATAATTCTTTTGTATCGTTAGGAAACACAACTTTATATTATGTATAGCATTGAATTTAGAGATATCATGGGTGGAAGGTGCAGGGGGAGTCATCTTTGAATCCGAAGGACAAAAAGATATTGAGTTTTCATAGGGATTGGAGAAAACTACCAATAATCAAGATGAGGCTCTTGCGGTTTACATGAGACTGCACCTCATTCCAACAAATACTTCCACTCATCTAGTTGTTATTGGAGACTCGAACTTGATTTTCAAAGGACTCTGGAAACATATTGAAAACACCCAAACTAACCTTATGAGAATATTCCACAGAATCAGGAATATGGAGCACAAATTCAAATCAATAAGCTATTATCATGTCTACAAACAACAAAATGAGATAGTAGACTTTTTGGCCAAGGTTGTGAAGCAGCTCGAACAAAGAAATATTAGAATTAATGAGGAATGTGCACAAATATACCTCCCCTAAATAATTCATGCATATTGTTAAAAAGGAAAAGTCTCCCATGAAGATTAATGGGTCCAATATTTATAATAATGCACAAAACCTAAGTAATTCATGCATACTCTTAAAAAGGAAAAGTCTACCATGAATATTAATGGGTTCAAGAATTATATTATTGCACAAAAATGGATGGGTAGGGTTGTGACCCCAACCTCCCAACATAATGAAGCAACTCACATCACATGAATTATAATAATGCACAAAAAGGGATGGGTAGGGATTTGACCCCACCCTCCCAACATAATGAAGCAGCTCACATCACATGGAGTCATTTAGTACTAAGTGGAGATCTAGCCCAGGTGACATGAGTCCTATTCCATAGCTCTCACATTTTTTAAAACTACACTGCATTTACATTAAAACCATTCTCATGCACTATGATTGATTCATGTGGGAAATTACAGGTGTTATCACTGAAATTTCGTCCACACATGGTTACAAGAACTCAACATCGTCAAACAGTGATGAAGTCATCCATGGACCTGAATTAATACCACATCATACGAAAAGGTTAAAAACTATACAAAGTAGTGAAAAATTGAAGAGCGCTTTGCAGACATTGGGCGCACGTGCGCATGCGTGGAACAGGAACGTAGAAATCGCGCACAGGCGCACGATGCGTGACTGTTAGCAAAAAAATCCATGCACCTGCTAAACAACGCATTTATGGAAGTGGCCAGCCTCCCAACCACTTATGGTTCAGCTCCCAAGCCGATTTGACCCTCAAATCTAAACTGGATCTGACTGGTGGGCTGGTCAAAGACCTAATAATGCCCTAATTGGCCTCTTTTCACACCACAAAGTAGTTAAATAATAACCCAAATGAATGCTATAAAAAGACATGGATGCACCTCATTTTCTCAAGGAATTCAAAGTAAGGTTATGCTGCCTCTATTGTTTTGAGGACTCCATCCTTGACACAAGCATATTGACACCATTACATTGGACAATCCACCTCACCATTGAGTGGATTTGTAAAGAGTTCTTTCATCACCATTTTCCATTTTTCTTTGTTGTAAGAAGAGCTAGCTAGTGAGGGTCCAAGAGCCTTCCCTTGGAGGAATAAGGGACTCTTTGTCCCCTTTCTTCTTGGTGCTTTGTTTTCACTAATAGATCAGCCTCAAATATTGGTGACATGGGTCTTTTGGTTCTTTTTGTTTCTATGTCCCTATGCTCATGAATTTAGTTTTTATTGCATCTCTTAGTTTAATTCTTAATTCTAGTCTTTTGTTTTATTTCTATAACTCTTTTATCTACAGTTGTCCTACTCAGCAGACCCAACTGAGCTTGAAAGCACCTCTATTTTTCTCACAAAGGTGATGAAAGAAGCGCGACATATTGGCGACTCCGCTGGGGAAAGGTATCAATTTCCTACCTCATTTGGGTTTATTTTTCTCTTCTTTTAGTTTGTTTAACTTACAGGTGCACTAACCGGCCTAAGCCGACCTGCCAACTAGCCAATTCCAAGTCGAATTGAGAGAAATCCATTCGTATTTTTCATTCTCGGTCGTGTACCATATATGCGTGGGTTTTTAAACCCACAGACGCGCATCGTGCGCCCATGCGCCTGACTCACGTTTCTGTTCTGCACACGTGCGCTTTTTAACTTGTCTCTGCCCGCGTGCATGCGCTCTGTGCGCCTCTGTCTCCAATAGGACCCGTGCATCTGTGCAAAATTTCACATTGTAAAGTTGTTGGGATGTGGGGAAGGCCATTTTCCTTCTTAAAAATGATGTCAAGCATGTTTTAAAGTAGCACCACACTTAGTCCCCTCATCATATAAAGGGGTTAGTCAAAAAACACATAGGCACTTAGGAGGATAAAATCAATTTCCATTCTTTTCTTTTTGCCACATGGATGGCTTGTTTTGACTCACAAGATAAGTTGGAAATCATTTTTAATCACATTTAACTTACATTGGGACTAGAAGTTGAGTAACAATCACTTAGTATGCTCTTCTCTTTCGCCTCTAAGCGATCTTGAGAATCAGAAAAAGATTGTGAAACGATTTCATCTCCCTTAAGAACATTAAAAACCTTTAGGAGAGGACAACAACCCTTTTTGGGACTCCTCTTAGTTTTCTTTTTCAAACATATCTTAATATTGTAACGGGCCCATACATGCCCACATGCTGGAAAGCTAGGATAGTGTTTGAATTTTTTCTTTCTTAGATCAAAAAACTAGGGAAGTTTAAAGGTTTTGTAATGGGCCCATACATGCCCACATGTTCAATATAGGATAGTTTCAAAGATTTTCTTAGATTACATCACAATAGGGAGTTAAAGGGAGAGTAACGGACCCACATGTCCACATGCTAGCTTCCTAGGGACTTTTGAATTACGCAAGGTTGAACCAAAGGCACTTAGTTAATTAGGTAATCAAAATCTTGTAAGGACCAAGCGAAGTCCACATGCAGCAAGGTGACATCTAATTCACTAAAAATTGGCACACTTTCACTCACACACAAAATTCACTTATCACTCACACAGCTTCTACTTGAAAACGTGGAGGTCAAAGTAAGTTTCCTCCAAAGGGATTCCAAAAACACCCCACCATTTTCTTGACGAAACTATCCACTCCCATTTTTAATCAACGAGGTTGGTTTGCACCCCCAACCTCCCAAAACAACTACATCTAAAATATTTCTAAAAACTCACTAAGTTTTCCTCCACAATAGGTGCCAAAAGAAATTTTTTAGTCTAGGTAGGATTTCAAGGATAAGCATCCAAATAACTCCCCGTTATCTGGTTCTCACATTGTCAAAACATAGAGGATGTCAAATAGGGAACTGAAAATCCTCCAAGTCAAGTGTTCCAATACCATAAGGTAGGGAGATACCCGTGAAGGGTGAAGGCCGAGGTCCAGTTGTTCTGTGCATCCCCCCTTGAGGCACCCACCTCTTGGACGGGATCCAGCTCGTGACCCATTTCTTAGGCCAAAAATCTAAATGTCGCACTTTGACCGAGGTACCTAGTGACCAAATTTAAGACACCTACCCAGGTGGCAATTGTGGGCTGCAATTGCACCTTGATTGGATTTTTTGTGGCTATTGGGAAATATCGCCAGCTCTTTCAGGATATGCCCCCTTTACCCCTCATTATAACCAATTATTTCATCCTTCACTAGTTTCTCTTTCGGTGACTTCAGACCCCACTGTTGAGTACTATTGGAAGGCCCAGTGCTATTTGAGAGGAAGGACATTACATCTTCTAAGACACAAGCATTTGCTTTCTTTTGATTCCCCACGTGGACAAAACCCACTTACCCATATATATGCTTCTTTTTCAAAAAACATTTTATGTATGATGCACATCTGATTACAGTTTGATTTGGATATATATATTGTGTAAACATTCAACGCAAAGGCTCTTATTTCTATATTACTCTCACCACTCTTTGCACACATTCACACAGATAGTTTGACATCATAGGGGAACCACAGAACCCCCATCATTCACGATGCTTGCTAAACCTCCCTCCTATCTTAGGGGGAGTATCTGGTCGTGCCCACTCATCGGCACCTCCTTCACACACTCCTGTGAGTGATAGTGTTTTAGGATAATATTTTCTTGGTTCTACATTACTTGGGTCCTCTTCCCAAGGTCATCCATTCACTCGCTCTCCTTTAAACGGAAGTGGGGGACCCACTTCCTCTCAAGGAGGGAGCACAAACCCACCTAGCCCCCCTCAAGGGTTAGGTTCACAACACACTATGGCCAGAGCCAATCCTCCCCCCNCTGCAAATTCCATATTTGGCCTCTCTCAACATACTGGATCTCACCAAACTCACCAATGATCCTATATTGCATGATCCCACATGGCCTGCAATGCCAACCAAACTACCTTCAGACATACCAAAGTTTGAAGGAAAGGCAGGCGATGACTCTGCCAACCATGTCATGAACTTTCACCTATGGTTCTCCTCCAACAGCATTATGGATGATTCCATCAGACTACGATTATTTCAACACACACTCACTGGCCCATCGACTAAATGGTATGTCGAAGAAAAATCAGGGTCCCACGCAACTTTTGAGTCATTGGCCAGAGCATTCTTGACCTTCTTCCAATTACCCATCCGCCACGACAATGGTCTAGAACTACTTTTTAATTTCAAACAAACCTCAGCCACACACATCACTGACCACATTCACGAGTGGCATAGGCGACGTAGTTTGTGCAAAGAAGAAACCACCAAGCAACAATGTCTCGACTGGTTTCTTAGATCACTTGTCTCTCTCCTCGGTAAGAATGTAGCTTCCACCTTCCCTCAATCTGAAGAGGAATCCATCAGCAAGGCTCAACAGTATGACCTCATCTATGCCCAGTCAGGGTACCTATACACTGTACTTCCTGATCTTCCAAAACCTATGCCATTTGGCCAAGACAAACATGGGATGTCTCACTCAGCAGACGGACTGATTGGTGCCACCACGCACCACGGTCCACAACCCCAACCACCACCGATGTATGGAACACCTCAATACCCACTGGCATACGAGGGCACTTCTTACTACCCCCCACCCCCTTATCAACAGCCATACCCTGTTGCTATACCCCCACCTATCAGTGGACCACCGTCGGCACCTCCCATACATCCACCTATTCCAGCAACCAGTGGTAATCCCTCAACATCAAATTATAGTACTAGCGAAAGCACTACACCTTCCTATGTACCTTAGGGATCGGTACCACCACAGAATCCGTACTTCCCATTTCTTGGTCCTCCACAACCCATGGCTCCCCCACATCCTCATGCGGGGGTGAATTTTTTTCAACCCTCTGTTGTTCAGCAATACGAAAGTTTCGAGCAGTTGAATATAGCCAATCCAACCCATCCATTGAACAATGCCAAGAATAAAGGACGGAACAGGAATAACAACAACCTAGGTCAGGGCAGGAATCAACCCCCACAGCACCAACCCACTGGGGGAAACCAGAACCAAGGGAACCAAAACCCCCAAGGGGGCAACAATAATAATCGCCAAGGGCGAAAAAATGTTAAAACCATCTTCCCTTGTTCCCTTTGTGGTGATTTCATCCATTACACTCATCATTGCCCCCAGATCGTTGATTTCAAATGGTTGAAAGACTCTGGTAGTCTTCCCCATTCTCCTGCACAACCGACCCCTCAGCAAGCACCACAACAATACGTACAACAACCCCCTCCCTCCGTGCTACAAAATCCTATTCCACATCAAGGTGTGATAAACACCCAACAGGACACACAACATCCCCCACCTCAGGCAGGACAATACCTCAACCCCAACAATCCAGTAGATCACACAATTCTCCTCACCAGTGAGGAAGAAATCCTTTTGCAAATGCATAATCGTCAGTATCATGCACCCGCTGAGTCTCCTCCCCTCCCTCCAGAGACAAACGCTACACCAACGAGACCCTTTTTGGTGATCCCTCACCCTTCCGCCAAACCACCGCTTCACATCCCTCGCATCCCATTGCGCAGGAATGTACACAACCCACAGGCTAGGGAAACTCATAACTATAGTTTGGTAGACGACTTAGCACAATCCTCAGTGGCCATGTCAGTATTGGAGGTCCTCTAGACTTGTCCTACTCAGCGGAAATCATTACTTTCCACCTTGGGGGCAGTCGACCTTGCAGATACCCGACTCATTACCTTTGATCTTGAAAGTGGAGAACCTTGTCTTCCCGCCTTGATCATTTTTCAAATACCAGTAAAAATATGGAACATCACAGTTCATCGCTGTATCATTGATGAAGGTGCATCTACATGCATCATGTCCAAAACAGTATGGAAAAAACTTGGTTCCCAAGGTGACAAAAGAGGCACGACAATAGGCAAATGTGATCTCAACAAATCAAAATTGAGGAGTAGAGGAATTTGAATGCAGAGTTAGTTTGTCAAATTCAAGAACAAGAAGTTAAAAGAAATGAGGAACTTGTAGTGATTCTTTGGGCAATGAATCAGAAAAAAAATTATATTTGGTCCCTTCGGCATCATGTGCAGCAACAACCTCCAGAAGTTCAAGTCATGCAAAGGCCATTAGCATCAGAGGAATCAAGGGAATATTGTGAAGTTCGTCATCCAGCTTTGTGACAACATGAACGTGACCTTGTAGAAGCAAATTTGGAAAAGGTGGATACAAACTTAAGACTCCAATAGTTTAGAAATGCAGTGTAAAAAAACATTTTTGATGTTCTCATATGTCCATGGAAGAACTGTAACAGAATCTTTTCTTATCTAGAACAATATAAGAGACTTAGGGAGGAGAGAATCAATGTAATTTTTATGAATTACTCAGTTACTCTTGAAAAAAAATATCTTTGGTTGTTTTTTCTATGGCATAGCCTCTTTTGTTTATGATTAATATTGATCAGGATGAGTGTTTTAAGTTTTTGATTGATGTTGTTTTTTGTGATTTTTCCAAATATGATAGCTAGGGTTTATTGTGGAGTCTACGTGTAGTATTCCAATGTTTGTACTTTGTGTACATGGATGGGTACAAGCATGAGTTAGTAGCCATAACTCAAATGGATGGAAAATGGTTAGTAAATTTATGGAGCCCTTGTTCGTATTTTGAATTTTTATTTTGTTGCATAGGAATTAAAGAAACTGATTACTTTTTCTTGACCCTTTGGTTGTTGGGTTACATTTGGAATCTAACAGGTAGACCCTACAAAAACTAGCATGCCTTTGGTTGCAACCATGATCCTGGGAAAATCAGTATGCAATGAATGCTCAAAACATGGAGATTTTGAGAAGGGGAGATTCTATACCATGCAAGACTTTTTGGAAAAATCAAGATTGAGGAAATATCACTATGAAAAAGTTAATCATCAATGATATGTATTATGAAATATTGGTTGTTGCTAAGGTGAATAAATTTGAAATTGACAAGTCTGTCAACTATAGTATAGAATCACTTCTTCCCTTCTAGAATATGAAAACAACATAATCCATCCACAGTTCCTACTCTTATTGAAATCTACAGCCTCTTAACAAGAAATGTCAAAGCATATGTTGGTATTTTAAGAAGATATTGAAAAGTAGAATTCATAGGCTTTAGTAACTATTAAAATTTGATGATTATTATGTATAATCTAGTATAGTTATAAGTTGTGTAATGTGATTTAATAGTGTTATCTTGTTTGTAATCATAAAGGAAAAGATGGATAGGAATTATAGAAAGCAGTCAAGGATGTCACCTCTCATATAATTGGAAGTGCAATGTGTTCTCACATAAACTTGTCAGATTCTTGTGAATCTGGAGTTTTTTCCTAAGTCTGTAATTTTGCCTGTGTCTCCTCCTTTTGCAGACCCAATTGTAAGGTTTTTTCCTTTCGTCTTATAGTTTTCTTCTTTTTCCTGCCTGAGAGGTGTCGTCCCTAAGCCTTTATGTTTTCTCTGTCACTGACCCTTTTGCCTTCCTGAGCCCCCAGTCAGTCATCCAAGTATTTGTTTACAGAGGTTGCAGCCATAAGCACAAGTGCAACACTTAGAGTGGTCTAATATGGGCTTCAATCAAGTGAGCAAGCAAGTTCAGTTTGGCGGAGGAAATTTCATTTTGAAGTTCAGAGATCAATGAAAAATTATAAGCACAGGAATCAGGTGTTCAGAACGTTGTTGAAGTTGTTTGTAAAAGATCTGAATCCCCAAAACTCGAAATCAGTAGGAGCCGTCCAATCCAGCAGGACGCGTGGCACATGATCCGAGGAATCGGGATTTCACGACTCGGAGGTTTGAGAATGGAGAAAGACACGAAGTAGCAAAACATGAAATCACAAAGCGCCTAGGAATTGGGCCCGTGGTCACTTCCCACAGTCATGTGGAAAATGGGGCTATAAAGAGGGGCATGCACCTATTAGGTGGCTAACAAATAAGGTTATTTGGGGAGACGATCATGGTCGTCAAATTCGAAGTAGGTCCGACCATCGATCTGGATGAGACATTTTGCAAGTTCAAGTATCATGATATTTGGAATCGAGTGGAGTGAAGATTCTCGAAAAGAAAAGTCTCGAAATTTCACAAAAGAGAAGCCCCAGGTCATGACATGAGGTCACATGAAGTGGTGGAGAGGAGCCACTCCAAAAGTTGAGGGTGCCCGTATTTTCATAGGGGAAGATCTACGTGGTCTTAAGGCACCAGGATTGACTTGAAGGAGTCATGAATGTCTCCTGGAGCATTCATGGGTGTCAGGATCCATCCCGATCCCAAGGAAAGTAGTTAATGGAAATGGGGGAGGTTTTTGAAACCTCGTCTCACCCCATAAATGGAAAGCATGGAAAGACGGTTGTGTGGGCAGACTGTCAGTCGAGAGTTACCCTGTCAACGGATTCTCCTGCAAATCCCATATTGATCTGAGATCGCATATGAAAGAAGAATGCAAGTGCAGACTTACAAAAGAAGATGAAAACGCAAAGTTTTGAATGTAATAGCCAGGTCACATCTCTCATGGTGGTGAATTGTTCTGAGTATAAATACTCGGTTTTTATATTTTGTTCGGGTCAATGGTAGAGAAAATATCTTGTATTGTAAAGTTTTAAATGAAGCTTTTGGTTCTCTGGTTATGCGTTGTAGTATGAGATTTCTCCTCTAATGATAGTCAACTTTCTTTCTCCCTCTTGTTTCCCTCTAATACTGAAAGAGTTCATGAGTGACTAATTCACATGAATTATTGTGATTGAATTATGATGAATGTTTGATCATAGCATTGTTATAATTCCTTTCAGTTTCTTTGAGATTTTAATTCAAGAAGATATTGTGTTTGAGTTTTTCCTCTTTGGGTTGCTGGAAGGCCTGATGTATGTGGAAGATCTCTACACTCTCCTCACTAAAGTCTTCCCTCTACTCACCCTCACTCCAATTTACTGGCTGAAGTTGATTGCAAACCTCAATTGTTTATGCATGCTAGTCCAGTTTTTATGAGTTAAAACGATATCATCTCGAGTCTGTGCCCATTTGACCTCTTTAAAAACCAACTCATGACATAAAAATATGATGGGTATTGGGCTTACCTTCGACGCAATCTAAAGGTGACTTCTAGTGCTAACATGATGCATATAACATATTCCAAAATGGACCCCAAATAGTTCTCATTTCAGATTATTGTGTTCTAAATGAAGTGAATATCAACTATACTATTGTAGTCTTCTATAGAATTTTACTAGACATAAATATTCCTTCTATATCTATGCTATCTTATTGATGAGAAAAAATGGAGCTCTGCGGTTTTCTCACTACCTTAAGAAGACCCCTTATTCTTCTCTCCCTCGCCCCACTTTTCCTACTGTGGTATGGTAGTGAACCCTCCATGGTAGTGGTCGTTTCATAGGGCCAGGTCCCCCTCCTCATTGCTCCTCCTGATTCATGGCTACGTATGAGGAGGAGTTGGATTACTTGTTGGACTCCTCTGAACCCCTCCATTGGTTCCCGCTAGCTGGAAGCCCTTCCCTTGCATATGCCAGGATCTTCCCGATACCTGATCTGGCGTCAATATGGGGGGAGACTTTGTGAATTTCTTCTTCCTATCCTCCTTCTTCATAGACTATGATGTTGGTCTCAACTTCTGTTCAGCATCTTTCGTCGCATCTCTCAACCATTTTTTCCACTGGCATTTGTTCCTTGGGGACCTTGACCTCCTCTCCTTTTTCCCTGCAGGGCTTCGAGGACTTAGTAACAAGTTACAGGGTTTCTTCTCCACTAGCCTCGGTGGGTTCACCACTCCCTATCTCTTTCTCCTATGACTTCCCAATTCCAAATGTCCCAAATTTCTTCCCAGAGTTATCACATTTTTCTTCCTCCTATGGTGGACCTCTTTCATCGGATGTCGTATCAACACCTCTCCTATAAGGAATTCAAGATCTAGGTGTCATATTTCCAGGATCTTGCCCTTTTCCTGATGTGGGTTTGGGACTGTACTCTAATCCTCTCGGTGGGGGTTCATAGGAGGGTTCCATTTCCCCTTATATTCCTCTTATAAACCTAAATGGATGGGACATCACATTATAAGAAGTCTTTTTTGTCTCGGAACCTCTCAGTATTTCTGAGGGTCATGATCCCCACTCGATCAAAAAACATCGGAAGCAGAACATGTGTATAGGGGTCTTTTCGAACTCCTCGAATCTCATTTTGGACGAATAACTTTCAATGGAAGAAATGGTGGAAATGGTTGATAAACCTATGGTGGGGAAGGTCTATGGACTCCACTTTAGTGATAAAACCCTCAAAGCCTTGGTGTTTTCTACCTGGGGGTCGACCCAGTTCCCATCTCCTCAGATTCAACGTCTCTCTCGAGGATGGTTTTTGATTTTTTTTTAGAAGCAGAGCAGGCTTCTCGGGCTCTCACAGGATGTTATCCCATCGAATCCTCCCCAATTATTCTAAACTCTGGGATCCAAAATTTGATGCCTCCAGTGAGCGAATGGACTCCTTTACCATCTGGGTTCGTCTTTCAGGGTTTCCACCTCACCTCTAGTCTTTAAAAGTTTTCCAAGCTATTGGGAATATATTGGGATCTTATTTGGATGCAGAATTCACCTTCATGGAGACCGATGATATGGCACTGATCCATATTTTAGTCTCTTTAAACATAAGGGGAGGTTTGAGGAAAGAACTCAACATAAAAGATAGGGGCCGAACCAGGAATCAGATACATTATTACGAGGGTATCTATTTTCCCTGTAGGCACTGCCACACCCATGGGAATATATTAAAATACTACCCACAACCTTATCATAGTTGATCAAATACTTCTCAGCCTCCTTAGGTTGCTACACTCCAGGGATTGTATTCCCCCGCAGGCTCAGATTTCTCATCCACATCCTCTTCTTCAGGATTTCATCACACTCTTGGAGTACAACAGTTGGCATGCTATATATGTCAGGTGGCATTTCTCTAGACTCTGGATAGATTGTTTCAGGTTGATCCCCCACTCAGGCACTGACACAAGCATCTCAAATATCTCAAGGTACTTTTCAGTCACCCTCTTTTGATTCATTTATGAATATGCACCTCTCTATCCCTTTGTCAGTTCTAGACCCTCTTCAGGATTTCAAATTTCTTAAAATTTATAACCACCCTCCCCTTCAAAACCTTTTCTCCCCTTTCCCCTCTCTGGCCAAACCCACCTCAAAAGTCTCCCTTCCCTCCCTATCCTCCCTCGCTCTTCTCCCACCATCCTCTTCTGATCCTCCCTCTCCTATTTCCAATGATGATCTCTCTTCATAAAACTCAGAGGAACTCTCCATTATTTTTCATCTCATAAACAATACCATACTTGGGCCTCCATCCAAGGAAGTTGGGCTTGGTCTTAACCCGAAAACCCTCACCCATAAAAAAAGGTCATGGGTGAACTTACCTCCTTTCAAAGGCACAATCTCGTTCCTGAATCGAAATTGCTTCTAGACATCAAAAGTCCATTATTGGGGCACTTAGAGTAGTGCTCACCCCTAGCGAGGTTCCCCCCTGAAATGTTTCTCCTTCAACTGTCAAGGTCTGGCGAGCCCTCACAAGAAATGTTCCCTCAAACAGTTGATAATAACACAACTAGATGGTCTTATGCTCCAAGAAACAATGGTCGATTTTACCATAGCTTCTACCATTCTAGCAACCCTTCTCCTAGGATGGAACTTCTAGGGTATCGATTCCAATGGAAGATCAGGTGGTTTAATTACTGGGTGGTGCTCAAGATCAATAAAACTTCTAAACTCCTGGGCACTCAACTCATGTATAGGCATGGAATTATTTTTGGAAGGCATGGGGAAGGAATTCAGGATATTGAATATTTATGGTCCCTATTTGGAAAGGGACCCCTTATGGGAATCGATTTTCAAACTCAAGCTACTGAAGGTTGATAACCTCATCCTGGGGGGAGATCTAAACTTTCCTCTGGGAATGGCGGAGGTTTGGGGCCCTAACGTGTGACCTGACTACCTCTCTGCTATGTTCACACATCCTTTGTCTGCTAACGTCCTATTGAACATAGCTCCCCAGAGGCTTAGCCTTACCTGGAGAAATATGCAGACTGAGGATGTAAGAGTTGCAAAGAGATTAGATCATTTTTTGGTCTCAACAAAACTGATGGACTCAAATATTCAAGCCAGATAATGGATCGGCTCGAGGGGAGAATCTGATCACTCACTAATTTGGCTGGATTTGGATGGTGGGTCGAGTAAGCCACCATCACCCTTCAAATTCAATGCTTCTTGGCTCTCAGATGAATTTTTTCTAGACCTATTGAAGTCCAACTAGCGACCCTTTGACCCTAGCTCACATTCACTGAAGGGTCTACACTTTGCAAACAATCTCAAAAGGATTAAACATTTGGAAATCCCATGGTCTCGGGAAAAAATAATAAGGGAGGAAAGAGAACTGAAGCACACTGAAGACAAAATTGAGATTCTCTACCAATCGGAAGACATGGGATTCTTATTTGAAACCTCGTGTAAAACTCTAAAGACCTTGGAAATTCAGCACAAACAGTTACTGGATAAACAAGAGGTAACTTGGAGACTAAAAAGTAGGGCCATCTGGCTCGAAAAGGGGGATGAGAATAAAAAATTCTTCCATTATTTATCCAAAGGTTGAAAAGCCTCAAATATAATTTGGAACCTACATGGCTAGGATGGTAGGAAAGTATCATCATTTGAAGGATTGGCAGAGATGGGCAAAAATTATTTCAAATCATTGTATAAGGCAGATCAAAGGGAAAATATTGATTGTATGGATTTTCCTCTATTATCCCAGCTTTTTGGATGAGGAAAATAACATATAACTCTTCTTGGAAGTTAATTAACAGGAATTAAAGGAGACACTCCATAGCTTCCAGAAGGATAAGAGTTTGGGGCCAGATGGGTGGCCGATAGAATTTTATATTGGGTTTTTTTATCTACTGGGAGTTGATCTTCTCCATGTGGTTGGAGAATCCAAATGGAATGGAATGATGCGTGCTCCCTTCAACTTAATGTTTCTATATATTATACCAAAAAAAGGACAAACCCCTCTCCTTTGATGATTTCAGGCTCCCTCTATAATTTCATTTATAAAATACTGGCAAAACTCATAGCAAGACGCCTAAAACCTACTCTCTTGGATGCTATCGCACAAGAACAATTTGGGTTCTTGGATGGTCATCAGATTCATGAATCCATTGGAGTGGCTCAAGAAGGACTTCACAACCTTAGATCATCGAGGACCAAAGGGGCTATTCTGGAAATTAAGCTCTCAAAATCTTTTGACCAAGTTATCTAGTATTTCATTAGGCTGCTTCTTACTCATTTAGGGTTTGAGGTTCCCTTCATCAAATGGATAATGGCCCGCATATCCTCTGTCTCCTTTGTAGTTCTTATAAATGGGGCAGCCTCTCCATTTTTTACCTCAGAAAGGGGTCTGAGGCAAGGTTGTCCCCTATCTCCACTACTCTTCCTCTTGGTAGAAGAAGTGTTAAGCAGGATCATTGGATTGGCCTCCTCCTTGGGAGATTTCCAGGGGATTCAAACCTCCATAGGCTACATAATTACTCATCTACTATTTGTATATTATGTTCTAATTTTTTGTAGTGGAAGACCCAAGGATACAGAAAAATTGGTCGATATTCTCCAACTCTTTCGGGCGGCTACAGGGATGGTTATTAATTCTCAAAAATCATATTTAACCCTAATCGGATTGGAAGCCACAACAACAACCATTTATAAAAATCTCTTCCCCTTTCTCCTTCAAGACCTTCAACTTGGGATAAAATATCTAGGCTTCTAGCTCAAGGAAAACAAATATCTCTTAGGTGATTGGCAGTGGCTTCTAGCGAAACTAGAAAAGAGACTAAATGTTTGGAGTTTTTGGTGGCTCTCTAGGGAAGGCAGATTGTCATTGAGAAAAACATTCCTTGAGGCCATTCCATTTTACTGGATGCCTCTCTCATGGATCCCCAAAGGGATTCTAGAAAAAATTTGGCGTTTATGCTTTCGTTTCATTTGGTCAGGTCCGAAGGAACACTTTACCATGCCATGTAAAAAAAGGGAATATTTGGCTCGTCTGAAGGCACTGGGAGGATGGGGACTAAAGAACATTTTCATTTTCTCAAAATCTTTAGCAACCAAATTTTGTTGGAGCCTATTTACAACTACCGGCTTATGGACACAAGTGGTGGTTCACAAATATATCAATCCATATTCGGTGGGAGATTGGATTCAAAGGTATGACAAGAAATTATCAAGACGCTCAATCATCTGGAAAGCAGTGGTTAAATCCTTCCATGTGATAGGTGATGGTTTGGCTTGTAAAGTAGGAAGGGGGGATCAAGTTCACATTGGAACAAATTTGTGGTTTGGTAGTGGAAACTCTCATATTCTACCATAGGTCATGCTAGATCACCTACACCAACAAGGCTTACACAAACTAAATCAAATTGTTGACCCATCAACCACAAACATCTGGAAACAAGGGTGGTACAACTCTGCTTCTCTTGAACTGGAGGGAGAACACAAATTACATTGCGACAACTACATTTTTTCACTCCAACGAGGTCACATTAGGCTCTTGGATAGCGATGATGAACTGGTTTGTAAAAAATCCCCACATGGGGTCTACACTCCCAAATTGGGCTACATAGCACTTAATTTCGATCTCCTTCAAAGAGAACCATGTTGGTGGTGGAGAAAACTATGGAAACTCAAAGCCCCTTTAAAAACAAATATTTTCATGTGGTCTGCTCTAGAAAACAAAGTCCCCACCTGGGACAAGAAGAGAAAGCATCAAGTCGAGGGGCATGGATGGCTCCCTCTTTGCAAAGAGGAAAATGAATCCATTGATGATATCCTAATCTTTTTCCTGTTCACATTGAAAACATGGGGGGCGCATCCCTACTCTTGAGATATCCTTGTGATTGGAATGTGGCTTCACTGGAACCAACTTGGAAAAATTGGCTACAAGACCCTACCCACAAGAAACTAAAATCTTTGCCTCTTATCATCTTTTGGGGTATTTGGCTCACCAGGAACTTGACTATTTTTCAAGACAAGGCATCGGTTCCCCAACATATTGCAGCCAAAATTCTCTCAATCCTTGAGCACTTTACCTACGAAAAGAATCTTCATGTCATCTACGCCTCTCAGCCTGAACCCATTGACCCATCCTTTCCTTGGGATTATTTTGATGGTGCTTCTCAAAATATCCTCTGTGGGGGGGGCATCCTACATATTTCTGACTCTCATTCTTTCAAATTAATAATGGGATTGGGAAAAGGTTCAAATAACTATGTTGAACTCATGACTTTGCTTATGTTACTAAAGGTTTCCATTGAACAAGGGCTCCACTCTGTTATCACTAAAAAATCATCCACAACATTGCACACAAATGGTTAAAGAAAACATCAATGTCAGTAGCCATTGATCCACCTATAGCACCAAAAAATCCATTCAGAAGGAAAAAAAATATATAATTGGGTCAAAAATCAAAGTGCATAGATTTACCAAAGGAAGCATGTGCATAGTGCGCAACATGCGCGAGCCAACACAGGCCTCATCATGCACTATGTGAAATATGCATGAATATGTACGAGAAAATTCACGCACTTCTATGAATGGTGCATTTATGGATCTTGTCAGCCCCTCAACCAATTCTGGTCTGACCCCCAACACGATTTGACACTCACATCTGAGAAAAATCTATCTTAGAGGCTGGTCAAGGTCTAGAGGGTGCCCTAAAAGGCCCCTTGCTCACACTATGAACCAATTACATTTTTCCATGTATGGATGATCTAAATAAGAGCCATGGGTGTGCTAAGAAAACAATATCTTCAAGGTATTTTTATTTTGCAAGAATTGTTCCTTGAGAATCCTCTTTTCTCTTTGAAGCCTTCAAGCATCATTGTAATAGGCCATTCCACTCACTTCTTGAAGGAATAGGAATTGTTTTTCTTCACCATTTTCAATTTCTTCCATTGTAAAGAGTGAAGATCTCTCAATTAGGGAACTCAAGAGAAATCCCAAGGAGGAAGAGGGGACTCATAATTCCCTACTTTTCTGTATGGTGTTTTGCCTACTAATATATTGATCCATTGGTAGAAATATGTTGGTCATTGTTTGATTTTCATGGTTCTAAGTTTCTCAAGCTTTCTAACATTTATTTCTTAGTTGTTTTAGTTGTATTTCTTTGTTTTCATGTGTGTTTGGTTTCTCTAACCCACTCAAAAACTTCTATCTTTTTTAGCAGTCTCACCTAAACATGCAAGTGTTGTTGTTTTTCTCACAAAAGTGACAAAACCAACACAACACACTCCCTCCAACTTTTTGGTGACTCCGTGAATGTCATAAATTGGGTTCGGAAAATTCAATCATGTCACAATATTATAATGCAACCCATATTGGAGGATATTTCCACTATGTTTGTTTCTTTTGACACTTTTGTAATACAACATGTCTACAGGAACATGAACAAAGTAGCAGATTCTCTGTCAAAAGAAGGAATTTATCTTCCTTATGGACATTGGCATTTTTCATAATCAAATGGGGATACAGTACAAAACTTCTGTGACCGACCTTTCATAGAAGACCCAGTTCAAGAAAAATCTCATATTTAATCTTATGTTTCACTCCTTCAAGTTATTTCATCTTTGAAATTGTATAGTTTGGAACCTTATCGACCTTTTTTGTTTAAACACTTAAAATTGCCATTATGTGCACTATAAGCCTATGTGGCAGGTTCGTAACAAACTATTCTACATAGTCTGAGATACTCTAGTACCTATGGAGAATTATGTATATGTGTTGATAAGATCTACTTAGTCTCTTGGGTTAAAACCCCCACACTTTTTCTTCGTTTTTGAATGTGCTCCACTAGCAACTACAAAATGTAATTTTGTCTCTCCGGATGAATAAAATTACACTTTCTTCTTAGGACAAATCTATCCTATCTTATTATTTAGATTTGGGTGAGGTTTCAATTCTTGAAAAACTTGTTCTCTCAAAAACGTAGTTAATGACCTTACTTTAGAATAAAGGGTTTGGAAGTTTCACACCAAAATAACATGATTTGATTATAATCAATATGCAAATCATGATTGTGTACTTTACATAAATTTCAAACTTCTAGTTTGAAGCAACCAAGTTTGTGTATAAATTTCATTCTATTAAAAGTTGGAACTAGCTTAGCATAAAAAAAAATGGCATTTGCAAAGACTTCTAAATTCATATTTTTGTTAAATGTTATTCCTTTTAGCTAGAGCTTAGTTAATGTATGGTATATTCAAACTAAAATCCTAAGAACAAAAAAAAACATTTGTTAATTTTATACTCAAATCATTTTACTGTTGAACAAAAATCTTATTTTGTGGATGTTATGATAACTCAGAAGATATGTTCAATAATATTGATTACAATATGTGTTGTATTCTACTTAAATATCGATCCCTAGACATTTTCATTCTTCACCAAGCCTCAAATCATCAATCGACCTTGATATTACACTTTAACATGAAAGTGCAAGAACAATTTAGTGTTCACTCCTAACACAAAAAATAAATTTGATGGCATTGCCTGGTCACCATGCAAAGAATGAACTAGACACATAAATGATTCCTAATGTCATGCATCATACAAATTGGAAGGAAAATGGAACAAATAAGATTGAAAATTTCTCTAGGGTTCAAGCAAAGTGTGCAAATTCACAATTCAATCTAAGTTACAAAATAGAAGTTGTGTTACTTTCTTTACTTGTGTAGAAATAATAAAACTACTCTCTAGGGCCCATAGGGAAATAGAAATAGTCATACAACGTTAACCAAATTCATTTACATCCAGTTGACTAGAATAACATATTATTGGGTATGTTGGAAGAGATGACATCCTACAGGCATCCTACGGTCCTGTAGCTAGATACCATCTATTTCAAAAATAATTATGAAAACGAAATAAATAATTTTTGGATGCACTATATTCAGGATCCATTTATGAAAAGTTATGCTATAAATAATTATAAGTATCATAAGAACCTTAAAACCAATAAGGGATACGAATATTGGACTTACTAGGTCTTCTTGCATGATCTAGAATTGGATCCAGGAGCTTGATGCGGCTCAGAAAGGCTTAAACATCAAAGTTCTTAGAATGCCTTAAAAACGGACATGTGTGTAGACCTCATCGATACGAACTCAATACAACTTTAATGGGCTCAAACAAACGTCATATTCTCTAGATATCGTGAGATGTTCATTTTGCCAAACATGCAAAAAGTCAACAATCAACAGGCCAAAAAGTCAATGCTGACATCATCATGCTGAAATGGCAGGGTATGGAGGTGACAAGTGGAATCTGGTCATACAGCTAATGTGGCAGGGGTACAGTTGGATGATGACGTGGTAGGTACATGTGGACCAATCCGAGATTGACACGTGTCACCATAGCAAGGGTGACATGTGGCACGCCCGCATGGCATATGTATGACACATGGTAGACAATGACTGGGAAAGTTGTGCTGACTAGGTATACAAGTGGTCCAATCAGATTTTGACACATGGCATTAGTTTCTACGAATGGTGAGGTGCCACGTGGCCTAGACATGGGTTGCCATGTGGCACCCATTGATTGGTTTTATGTTAAGAACCAAACAACAATATAGCATATAAAAACCTCAGGAAAAGTACTCAACGCCTTGAAAAAGAGATAATTTCAGATAATAAGCCTCTTTAAGGGGGCAACCTCCTTTTACCCCACTTAAATATTCAAGTCAAGATGATTCAAAATGAAAATGTCTCCTTGGTATATATAGGAGACTAGGAGGTATAATTACAAATAATGGCCTAAAGCCGACATAATTAAAATAACATTACTAATCTAAATTACAACTAATGGCCTAAAGCCGAC
>ML782529.1:194291-213979 GCA_009831015.1 Picea engelmannii | reverse complement strand
TGAAGCCATCACTGACACAAGAATTCGCCAGCTGAGGAATAGATCCATTTCAAAGTATCTCATTAAATGGAGGAAACTACCAGCTGAAGATTCCACTTGGGAAGATGAGTCTTTTATACAGAAGCATCCAGAGTTACTCAAGCATTGCAGACAACACTTGTCTCAAGAGGAGGGGCATGTTAAGCCCTAATATTGACTCATTACCTCTTAATTAGGGCATATTATATTAGTAATGTTATTTTATTTATTTCGGCTTTAGGCCATTAGTTGTAATTATACCTCCTAGTCTCCTATATATACCAAGGAGACATATTCATTTTGAATCATCTTGTACTTGAACATTTAAGTGGGGTAAAAGGAGGTTGTCCCCTCGAAGAGTCTTATTATTTGAAATTATCTCTTTTTCAAGGCGTTGAGTACTTTTCCTGAGGTTTTTCTATGCTATATTTATGTTTGGTTCTTAACATTGGATTTGAGTTTTGCATGTTAACCAAGGAAAATATACATCATGGTGAAGGCACGCTTGTTGAAGAGGATCCATTGATTGGACTGAGAAAGAGAACTTCTCAAAATGAGAAGATGGCATCATAATAGGGACTTTCTCATGACGAGATAGAGTTTAGAAAGACTTTCTTCGCCATGTCGAAGATGATGAAGGTCTTATATGATGATTACTTGGAGCGGAAGAGACCAATTCTAGGTGAATCTTAAAAGGCCAAAAGTGAAAAAGGAGAGGATCCTCCTAAACCTCCTTTTTCACCTCCTTCTTCTCCATCAACTTCTTCTTCTTCAAGTACAAGTTCCAAATCCACCACAAGAAAACATTCCCATAAACATAAACATGATATGCCTTTACTTAATCTTGATGTGAAATTTGAATTACCCATGTATGATGGTGAATTCAATGCAGAGAGACTTGGAAATTGGGTTAGACAGATGGAGGTTTATTGCAGTGTGAAACAAATCAAGGATGAGGCAACTCAGATCAAGTTGACATCACTTAGACTTGCAGGCACAACACTCGTATTGTGGTAAAGCAAGTTGCAAAATGGCACGCAACAAGTGGGTAATTTATTTCCATCATGGCAAACTTTTATTTCTGCACTTATAAAGCAATTCTATCCTTTGGGTTATAAAGAGAAAGTGTTAATTGAATGGCAAGATCTTAAAATAATAAAAGGAAAAACAGTGCAAGAATACACAGATGGCTTTCGTAAAATGGCATTGATGTTAGATATTCCTTTACAAACCCAACAAACTCTTATGAATTATATAAGAGGTTTACCTGCACATATTTGAAATATTGTGTTCATGTTTGGACCCACTAATATTTATGATTTTTCTATTCAAGAGACATACATTAAAGCAGGGAAAACAGGTGTTGGGGTATCAGGGGAACCGTCTTCAAGGAAAGAGGACAAAAGGATGTGGAATGGAAAGAAGGAAAATTTAGTGGCCAAAAAGGAAGAGAAGCCCTCTTGCAAGCATTACAAGAAAGAGGGGCATGATGAGTACCATTGTTGGCAATTGCATCCCGAGAAGAGACCAAAGTGGTTCAAGGAAAGGAAAGGGAGGAAAATTGTTGCAACAACAACACAACCAACATACTTGGGATCAAATTCAAGTGATGAATCTAAAGTCTCATTGGTTGGTATGACAGGTAAAATTGGTGAAGAATTTGATTGTAGAAGTAACTTGTTTCACATAAGGGTCATCATGAGGCACACTAAGGTTGACACATTGATAGATAGCGGATCTCAATCTAACTTAATTTCAAAGGAATTGGTTAAAAAATTGGGATTAAAAACACAAATGCATCATAAGACTTACACACTGTTGACGGGCGAAATCGACCATTCGTCAACTAAGAGAGTGGAACCGGTCCGGGGTTGTCTAATAACCCAAGCCATTTGGAATGAACCACCCTAACGGGTTTAGCGGCTCCGTTAGCCGATCTAAGGTCCTAAGAAAACAAAAGAAAAATAATCTAAACTAACTAATCTAACTAAAAATAAATAAAACAAACTAAACTAACTAACAATAAACTAACTAACTAAAACTAATTAACAAGACACACTAAACTAATCTAACTATTCTATAAACACAATCTACTAATTACTACTATACTAATTCTAACTAATTCACTATCTAACTACCGACCATAATAAAACTTATTCACAAAATATACAATATTAACAATTTACAAATTTAATTAAAACCTGAAAAACTAAATGATATTATGCCTTAAGACAGAGGAAATTATTTTTTGATTTTTATAATTTTATGAACAGAAATAAGACAGAAAAATAACTAAACTAAATCACTAATCTAAACTACAAATACATCTAATCAAACTACTTGAATTATACTGAACAAATTAAAGAAAATAATCACAAACTAACCCGGAGATATGCTCCAGATTTTCCCTGTGTATGATGACTGTGCTAGCAGGTCGGAGGAAGGAAAATCACACCGAATAATCCAGAAGCTTCTCATAAACGATAGCTGCAATGCTCTTTAAGTTTGTTTACAAGACAAACAAGACATAAAAATCATAACAATTATATGATTTATAAATCTCTACAATTAGGTAAACTTGTTATGCAAAGACTTATACAGAATAATCCAATTAATGAAGAAGAGAAATCTGTCATTCATAAACTGAATCAAGTAATTGCTATGTTTTTAAATACTGGAAGAAGTCAGATATGGATCATATTAATTAATTGATATCATTTGCAAAAAATTAAGATAGCTAAAGTAGTCATTAATCAAATGCAAATTGATAACATAAACATGAAACAAAAGATTGATATTATGAAAGCTAAAGTTGTAGCAAAACATCAATTTCTGTCTCAGTCTCTATTAGATATCCATAATCCTGGTTCTCCCACAAGCGAGGATGATCCTTATTACAAAAATAATAAGTATTTATAAGTTTTTCCATAGGGTAAAACCTCCCTATGGAAGTTATAAAACTGTTTACATAAGATCTGGGAAGATATCCCAAAGTTGTCTAAACTAGGAAACTAAAGTAAAAATAAAACAATCCAAATATCCTCTAGTATGTCCATCAAATCCCATGCAATTCGAATTCACCTGAAAAGGACCAAAAATGAACAAATTAGAAGGATCTTTTATTAATAAATGATAGATAATTTAATTCTATAGACTAGCTATAGAATACTCTGATTCTGTAGCTAGTCTAAATAAAGATACAGAATCAGCATTGAAATTAATCGAACATCTTTTTTTTAAAATTCCATTTAATTGACATCCAATAATTATTTGAGAACGAATCATAAATTGAAATCGTTATTCCATTATGAACTCAAACATGATCCAAATCAATTAAATGACTACAGAGATAGGCATACTTTGTTTTGTTTTTGTTACCACAAGATCGGGTCAATAGAACCAAAATCGAACAGTTGAGGACCCGTTTGACATCCAATGCAATCAATACAAAAACAAATCTTATGCATTTGTTATGTCGTTTTACCAATAGGAGATATGATCGAATCGAACAGGATCGTTTACAATTCGTTATGGCTGTGACGACATAGCAAACGAAAATGTAACAAGGTGTAACAGAGTGCGTACAAGATATTCGATCATTCATTTTTGCAAACTGGGGTAAGCAATATTGATTACATTCATACGAACCGTAACCGGATTTGGTAAAAATAACACAGTCCATCAATTTGTTTCACAACCAATCGAATCCAACAGTTGTGAAATCATTTTGATATCAATTGAAACGATTATAATCAAAACAAATGGCAAGCAACTATTACGCTGCCTTGTCAACAGGAAACGTGAATTCGACAAGATCATTCCAATCGTTATGACTGTTTTGACACAGCAAACGGTTCATGCCACGAATAGATCAATTCAAACCGGCGTGAAAATCAATTCGAATAAAATCATAACAAGCTCGAATGATTGGCAGTAGAATTCATAATTTGTTATGGCAAATTGGGCAAACAAGATTGATCGATTTTGATCAAAACGAAATCATTCCGATCAAACGAATCAATTGGCTGGATTTTAGCATAGTTGTCATGAATCAAATGCATTCCATGATTTGGGCACAGCTGCACAGACTTAAATGAACATATTGCTTTTATAAAAACAAAGTAGTTCGTTTCCCAAATTAAATTGAACAGAGCAATATTTCAACTTTGAAAATTGTAAGACAGAGCATATTGTAACAACCAAACACAACATATGGATCATAACAAAATCAAATCCGAACATGATTGTGTTCCAAACTGAGTATGAAAAACTTCCTTTTCAAATCGGATACAAACCAATCCAGTCGAAGACAAACTATGAATTTCGTTAACTCAATAAAGAAAACCAATCAATCAAATCCAAACGAAGACCACTCAAATCCAATCAAAATCTATCGATTTCCATACTAGGAAAGATCAGATCGTATATCGAATCGAAATTTATTTTTATTCAAAGCAAATCTATATATAGAATGCACGCATTATAACAGAGTCATTCAAGATGTAAACAGAGCTATTTAAAAACTGCATTCAAATCATTATATCAACCTAGATTATTTACAAAACAAAAACGATGTCAAAACCATACCTGTATAGCGACAAGACTGCTTGATTATGCCAATTTAGAATTGACAACAATCGTGGTTGATTCCACATTTTTGAACAGGATGGAGCCGGTTGTCTTTTGCTTTTTATCTGTTGTTTGAAGCTTGTTTTTTTTACTGGTTAGCACTGCAATTTGATCTTCCAGTGATTGAATCTTTGATTGGAGCATGGGAACATCAATGTAATATTGTTCTAACCATGAATCGCATTGGTGACAGGGTGACTGTGTAGATTTAGACAGAGCAGGCGAGGGTTTGGGTAAATGACTGAGGGTTTCATGAGGCAATTTAATACCCGGGTAGTCAGGGTCGTTCTTTAGGCAGGGGGGAAGGTTTGATACAAAATCAAAAGGGGGCTCGGGACATAAACCCTGCGAGTAGGGGTACTTGCTGGCCAAGAAACATTCAACATCAGAATCAGAATCCTCACTCAGAACTATAGGGTTGGACTCGGCAGAGGGTTTCGATTTGTTTCTGGCCATTCTCGAAATGAGTCGGGCATTTCTTTTCCCTTTGGCATTAGTAGTAAGGTTTTCCTTGGGTTTTTTTCTCATAGGCTTCTTAATAGCCTCTGCACTCTTAGTTACAGTGTCGGGTAAGTCACCACCAGGGTCGGTCGAGGGTTTAGGCAGTAGGAGATGTAAGGGTACAGGCAGTTCAGCCTTGGTTTCAATTACCACAGGTTTATCAACCTGTACAGAGTCGGTGTCTTCAAAGCCATTACAGGCGATGAAATCCCTCCAACTATCACCATGCAAACTCAAATGATAAACAATGATGAGCTTAATAAGCCCATGGTGTAACAGGCGGTTGTCAGCCTTCTGCCTCTTAAACTTTTTCGACATTTTATACAGACTCCGATGAAAGTAGAAAGGCATGTTTAGAGGATACCCTATAAAAATCATCAGTAAACGCAGGTGGTAGAGGAACACAAGTCCGTATCGACCTTCACAGGTCACGAACTTCTTGACTAGCATTAATAAGTCATTCCATCATGGTTTGAGCATAGATATGGGCATACCTCTGTCACAAGAGGTGACTTTGCGCAATAGAAACAACAATGTCCATGGCACTTCCTCGACCTTGCGATTCTTAAACCAACGCTGTCCCGAGGTAGGTAACCCTGTAGCTGAGCTGATGAACTGTTCATCGATCTCTAATTGTATGTCATCCACCTTGGCTCGACAGCCATCGAAAGTCATGGAAAACTGTCGTGCTACACAAAGGTTAAAACCCTCAAATTGTTTCACGAAGGTAAGCCATCCATTGTCCTCCAAATCTTGGCGGGCATTGTCAAACATTAACAGGGCTTGGCTGCCATTGGGCTCGACTCGCACGACTGGTGCCATGGAGCTGAACACATGGTAAGGGAAGGGTTTGGATTCACCAACACACACAGGAGCATAGCTACTTGAGCTAACAGAAATGAACAATCAAAAGGGATAAGCATAAATGCGAGCATGCGAAGGTGGTGGAGTCTGCCATGCAAAATATTCATTACCCAAGTACAACCGCCGATTTACATAGTTGTTCAATCCATAATAGTAGGTGAACCATTAAGTTATGTGCCCAACTAACGAAATCAAATGTGTATACCAATGTGCGCAAACATTATTCCATAGTGTTTAAACACCGGACTTATAAATCAAAACCAAAATCAACAATGCGCGAATGTATCAATTCATATAATCAAAAGTTTAACCAAGGTGCCAAAACGGTATTCATATAGTCGACAAGCCAAAAGATTATGAAAATATTGACATAAGGATTATATCAAAGGACATATATATAAAAAAAAAATTAATCATAACCCCTATGCATTTTCATAGAATCAATGACTAGGCAAGTCATATAAAGTGAAAATCCAAATATAAATGCATTGCAAACTCAATGAACCCAGTCATACAATCAATATAATAATGTCCAATGAGTATAGTTTGAAAGTCCTTCCAGCTACGTAATGATAAACAAAAAGTAAGCGCAGTAGGCATATCGATAAAAAAAAAAATCATGACAGTTCAGATAGTGATCGAAATATGACTTCGAGAAGAGAAGTTTTCACGCTTACAGTCGTGAAAACAAAACGAAAATAAGTGTGTAAATGTTGCAAGAATGAAAATGTCATTCATTAGAAAATTGCTACGAAAAAAATGATGTTTGCAAAACATAGGTGTAGGCAGCTTAATAGACGATAGGAAAAAGTGAGTTGGCTGCCAACACACACTTAAATGGATAAGAAACAATCATCAATTGCACATAACAAAGCAGTGCACATTAAAATTTGCAATTTCATTTAAGTTTGTGGACGAGGTAACATGTGATGTGGTGCCACTAAGTGAATGTGGAATGGTCTTAAGCAGTCCATACTTAT
Organism: Picea engelmannii; assembly: GCA_009831015.1. NCBI lineage: Eukaryota > Viridiplantae > Streptophyta > Pinopsida > Pinales > Pinaceae > Picea > Picea engelmannii. The sequence continues at coordinate 206,987 of ML782529.1, read as the reverse complement.
ATGATCGTAAATAAATATTCTACATATCACTTAATCAAAGCATGTCAAGAATATGTGGTTCATGCTCGTCATTTAAAGGAAAAAAAATATCTTCAAACTATGGACCAATTAAGAAAGGCGGCTCAAGCAAGAAACACACATATATTTGTTTCAAATCAAATAATTGATCTTAAGAAAGAACATGAGATGATTGTAGAATGGAAAATTAATCACAGTTGCTTCAAGATAAGTTAATGTCGTGCAAATATTACAAACATATCAGCTCATATGCAGTCATATTTTTTATTTTATCATTAGTAATGTTGTCTACATGGATGATAATGGCTTCAGTAAGATGTGACAGGCTACAAATGGCTAACAATATGTTGTCAATTATCATGATTGTGTTACAGTTGATCTTGATGAGACATGTGCATAGGACAGAGTTCAAAGACAGAGAACAAGTCGGGTGGCCTATCCCAAGCTTGATGACTGGTCAATAACCTTTTGGGTACCAAAAGGTCTTTAGTGGGGAGGTGTGATCTAGATGGGGCTCATAAAGGACTAAAACTCAAAGTTCTCAGAATGACTTCAAAACAGACTTGTGCATAGGTCTCGTTGATACAAACCCAATGCAAATTGAACGAGCTCAAAAGGATGTCGTATGCTCCAGATATCACGATATGTTCATTTTTCCAAACAGGCAAAAAGTTAATAGTCAACAGGCCAAAAAGTCAATCATCATGATGTCATGCTAACATCATCATGTTGAAATGGCAACGTCTGGAGGTGACACATGGCATTTGGTCGTACAACTAACGTGGCAGGGGTACAGTTGGATGTTGACGTGGCAAGTACAAGTGGACCAATTCGAGAGTGACATGTGTCACCACTACGAGGGTGACATGTGGTAGGCCCATACGGTGTATGTATGACATGTGGCATACAGTGACTGGGAAAGTTGTGTTGACTGGGTATATAAGTGGTCCAATCAGATTTTGACATGTGGCATTAGTTTCGGAGAATGGTGAGGTGCCACATGGAACCCATTGATTGGTTTTAAGTTTCATTACAAAAATTATGGGTCGCCACCAGAATTGAACGCGCGACCTCCCACCGGGCTAAATGACTTCCCAGGGTTGGGCTAGCAATCCCGCCCTCATTTTTTTCCTTAACCCTTATCCTCGTCGATTGTATTTAATTTTAGACATTTTTCATATGGGCGGAGGTTAGGGATGGGTCTAGGCCCTAGCCCTCAGTTTTGGCACACACCATGTGATTATACCCTAGTGCTATATGCTACCCCACAACCACCACACAACTCGGCGCTATGCTCTAGGATAAGGGACAGGAGTGGGGGGCACGGACTAGCAGTGGATTCCATGAGACCAGGGTGGTGACCGCAGGCCAGGTCCAATCGGTGGGGAGCCTATCCATCCGATCGGGCCCTCGGTCCTATTATTTTCACCATGCGACCAGAGTTTGCGGGAGAGGGGTCAGCGTGCAACACCTTGTGGGTTGGAGCTTGGCCACATGGTACCATGTGACATGGAAAAGGGGGTGCGCACCCATGGTTTGGGACTTGTTTCAATATTTTCCCATAATTGGTTTTAAAAACTATATTATAGTGACTTTTCAATGATTTTTGCAGTAGGTTTTGGAGATTGTGGTCTTTTTGGGGGGATATTGGGCCCTTTTTTAGGACAGATATTGGGAGGAAGTTGAGAGATGGTTACCAGCTTCAGATATATATATAAACCAGGGCTTCTTGAATCCATGAAGAGGATATTCAAAGTAGGTTTATGCTGAATATTTTCCAAGCCAAAGCCATTTTTATGCAGGGAAGCTATTGAGGAGCACACCTTTGTGGACCATTTCTGGGAGCTCCGGTCATCCGATTTCAGTGTCGTCAGTTTTTTTGGGTTTCATAGATCTGGTAGAACAAGACTAGATCAGTTTGTAACATTTTTGGTATTTGTTTTATGTACTTTTAAATCTTTGAATAGAAATAAGAAAGCCTCACCCACTGAGACAAAGGCCCAGAGACGTATGCGAGATTGTCGAACTTCGTTATCACTTTGTTGTTCTATGGTTTGTTGTTATTATTGCTTTATTTCAGATCTGTATATGTCCATATGGTTGTTATGTTTCTTCTATAATTCTTCCTCTTTCATTCAGCTTCCTAAATGATTAATAAACACATGCATAATAATTCAACCATTGTCATTTAAAATATCTTTTCAAATCATTGCACCTTCCCATGGTCATATCAACCAGAAATCCCTAAAGTGTAATTGATGTCTATAGTTCTAAATATTTACCACAACTTCTTCAAGCAATAGTTGATATGTAAGTGGATCTAATACCAATTTCTCTAGTGATCGTCTTACTGCAACATTAAAATACTCATATACTTCACAAAATAAACTTGCACATATATAATTCTCACACAATTGTATATTTGATTGAAAACACAATTATTAGAGAGTATTTGCATAGACTATATATACAACATAGTGATGCTTAGACCACAATTTCCCTTTCTCCATAACTGCAAAATGGAGGACCAAACTTACATAGCCAATACTAGATCCTCTAGAACTAGGAAAAATAGTTGCAACATTCAACAAAATTGATCTAGGAACACACAGAAAGAGTCATAGATTAAATAGAATGGATCTCTTACAATACATGTTTATCACTTAGAGGTTTCAATGGCACTAGAAGAATATGTTGAAGTGACTTCATAATTTATAATACTTTCTAATATTAGACTCTCTCTTGAATTCTCAACTTTAGGATACCCATAAATGATCCTTCACACTAATTTTATGTCAGTCTAGGTCACCATGCATGATCCATGAGACCCAAAGGAAATTACTATGGACATATACCCTATTTTTAGACTCCATAATATGGATGAGATGAAGATAATTATCAAAGATGTTACAAATGTTTAAATAGACACCATATCTCTCTTATAGGAAACATATTTTCTAGTAGGACCTATGCAATGGAATGGTAACTTACACATGGCCCATGAGACATAAAGGAAAATGTTATGGCCTAAAACTATGTCTTTTGTCCTTAGTAAAAATGTTGTAGTGAAAACATCAAATGACATGGCCTATAGGATGCCTGTAGGATGCCATATTTTCCCATAGTGGCCTATGGGTAGAGATGGTATCCTACATTCCTATAGGATGCCATCTATTTGAAATCTCTTTCTGGACTGAAATAAATTGGTATAAAATTACAAAAGAAAAAAATATACATGTAGGTTATATGAAGAGGAGACCGATTTATCTCAATAAGTTGAGCCAACAACTGAAGAGAATATGGTACAAATTCAGTGACATCGTGAACCAAATAGTTTGTAAGATAGGAAATAGATTTGCCTCAAAAATTGGAATCAATCATGGTTATGTTTCACTGGGTCTTCTCATTAAGGGAGCAAATGACTCAAATAAATATTGATTGAAACTAGGGGTTTTTGGATTCTTACATACCTCATTTAGGATGGATGCTAGACCTGTAATACAACCAATTGTTAGTTCAACAGTAAGGTCTGCAATACCCATAACTCTCATAATAAATCCTACAACCATGTAGGATGCATGTAGGATTCCATCTTTCCCCACAATGGATTATCGATAGAGATGTCATCCTACATTCATGTAGGATGCCATATATTTAAAATGTCTTTCCGAACTGAAATAAATTGGTATAAAATTACAAAAGAAAAAAAAATATACATGTAGGATGTAGGAAGAGGAGACTGATTTGTCTCAATAATTTGAGCCAACAACTGAAGAGCATATGGTACAAATTCAATGACATCATGAAATAAAATGGTTTGTAAGGCAGGAAACAAATTTGCCTCAAAAATTGGAATCAATCCTGGTTCTCTTTCACAAGATCTTCCAATTAAGGAAGCAAATGACTCAAATAAATAATGATTGAAACTAAGGTTTTTTGGATTATTACATACCTCATTTAGGATGGATGTTAAACCTATAACGCAACCAATTTCTAGGTCACCAGTAAAGTTTGCAATACCTACAACTCTCATAATACATATTACAGGCATGTAGGATGCCTGTAGGATGCCATATATTTGAAAAGTCTTGCCAGACTGAAATAAATTCGTATAAAAGTACAAAAGAAAAATAATCTACATGTAGGTTGTAGGAAGAGGAGACCAATTTATCTCAATAAATTGAACCAACAACTGAAGAGAGTATGGTACAAATTTAGTGACATCATGAACCAAAATGGTTTGTAAGATAGGAAATAGATTTGCCTCAAAAATTGGAATCAATTATGCTTCTCTTTCACAGGATCTTCTCATTAAGGAAGCAACTGAATCAAATAAATAATGATTGAAACTAGGGTTTTTTGGATTCTTACATGCCTCATTTAGGATGGATGTTAGACCTGTAAGACAACCAATTTCTAGGTCACCAGTAAGGATTGTAATACCCACATCTTTCATAATACACATCCTACAGGCATGTAGGATTCCTGTAGGCTTCCATCTATTTGAAATGTCTCGTCAGAATGGAAATAAATTGGTAAAAAGTACAAAAGAAAATGTTTAACACCCCCTTAAGTAATGAAATTGGGGTCATTACATAATGATATTAGAGTTAAAAGAAAGAAATATGGAAAACAATTTAGAACTTACCATATGAATGTGTCGATACATTACACACATAATCTCTTTGTCCAATCACCTTGTTGAGGTTGAGTAGTGTTTTTTAGTCACTAAGGTGAGTCAAAGTAAACATGGGAATTAAATACACCAAGCTAATTCAAAGTCAAAATGGGTTTAGGAGTCACCAACTCTAGTAAAAGTTGACATGGGTATTGAAGTCACCAAGTTCGGTTGAAGTCTACTTGGCCATCAAGTTGAATTATCACTATCAATGTTGACCCAAGGACAAATCAAGAGACCTTCTATAAATCACCTAGATATTAAAGCACAAAAAATATTGGAACTAAAGAGATAAGCTCTACATGTTTCCACAAATATGAGTGAACCCTTCTATTCATACTCTTTGCATGGCTCTAGCATTACGACGATGGTCATATCCAACATTTGGGTTTCATATACAAGTCAATTTACCCACACCCAGGAGGAATATGAATGAAATATTGAAGCAACAAGGTTTTCATTGTTGTGCCATCAAAATTATCACTTGCTCTAGTAGGGAGGACATAAAGGGAACCTTGTTCTAGAAATTAGATCGATAAGGTATTCAATATTTGTAACAATAGCACAATTATTGTTGAAGTATTGTGTTTTTATAACGCTTTTCCTCCTCAACAAGTAGGTTGAAAATATTTTCTAAGTATATCTTTTGTCTATTTCCTTGATCTAGAGAGGAGGTCGGGAAAATGTATGTGGATACAAGAGTTTAGGCTACTTAAAACCTGATGGCAAGAACTCCTCCTTCTAATTGTTATAACAAGGACTCTAGATAGGAATCAATGGATTTAGTTGGTTAGTTTACTACAACTATGCTCATGACATTTATACATTGTTGGTAAATGTGAGACAAAGCCATTTTGGAGAAATTTCTCCCTTCTCATATCAACATCCCAACTTTAGGTTAGCATTTGAGTAGGAATTCCTATAGCTAGATGGTGAATTTGTCTTATGCATTTAGTTTCACTAGTTTTTGTAGTTGAACATCGATTTTCCAAGTATGAGTAGTTGTAGTCAATTATTGTAGATTTCATCACTGAGTATATTTTATCCCTTATTGTTCATCTAAACCAATTAATCACTAATTCAATTTTTTTAAAACATATCATCAAAAATGTCTACCTAGAAAATAAAAGAAAATAATCATTAACCCAGGTTAAACTAAGAAAAGAATCAAACTTAGTACAAGAAACTTTAAAATTGGAACTCAGGTTTTTCCTACCATCTGATTTATTAATATTTTTGTCAATGTTCATTGAATCAATCACTAACTCAAGCAAGAATTCTATATCGCCAAGTCCTTGGAATAGGTATTTTTTCACATTGAACATTGGAAAACATTAGTGTTAAGGGAGAATAAAATTCCACATAAAGTTACATTCAATAATCTCTAAACAATATCATTAAATAGATAATAGGAATACCTTAATGATATCCTCTTGGTTTCGAAAATAAATTATTCTCCACTAAACAGGGCCAACCATGTGATGTTGGAAGCTCCTCCCCCCCCCCTCACATCAGTCTCAAATCCCCATACCCAATCATGCATATTAATTTAAACAAAAAATGTACAACTAATAATTTGTATGAATAAATTTTTTCCTCAAAATATTTACAATCATTTCATGTTTGGTTTCTTCTTTTTCAAAAAGAAAGTCTTCAGTGAAACATCTCCAGCCCCTTCGACTGCTTGACCCTCTTCCAGCCTTGTTGCATGATTGTGTTTCATCTCTACCAGTGTACTACTTCTAATAGTATGACGTACTAGTGGTAGTTTTTACAGTACAGGGGCGTCCACTACAACAAAAGAAAGTGTTAAAAATACATGGTTTGCTATTATTATTCATAGCATTCCTTCATTAATGCAAATATCATGACTGTGCTTTTTATGTGGAGGTACAATTGACACCATTGGTTGGGTTGTCGACAGTTCCTCTCCTCTTTGAGAAGTAGCCTCATCTACATGCTCTTCCATTGAAAGAATAAACATTATAAGTACACCATTTGCAACTAAAGATTACTAATCGTCAATATATATAATTGGTTTTAAAGACGCATACCATGATGGGTCTGCAAACCACTAGAATCATGGGGTTCATTTCCATTAGAATCATGGGGTTTCTATCCAGTAGCATTGTCAAATGAACTGGGGTTGGTTGTGTGCTTAAAAAAAATAAACACATTAATTGATGTCATAAATCAATCATCTATATATATTACAAGTAATCAACAATTACAATCTTGTCATTTTACTTACCATCTCGTCTGAATGGTCAGTCGAGTGTGTTTCCCCCATGCTTTTTCAAAGTTAAACCACTTCTTGAATGAAGAACTTGAAGCCAATATTCATGTCTTCTTCGGTGGTCGCATTGTTGAACGTATCTCTCTGCATTGCATAATACAGTGAATTTTTCTTATTGGTTGCAATTAAAATAAAATTGTATGATGATATGAATAATATGGTAAATTATTTGGTACTTCAAATTTGATCTTTTAATATCATGTAACCACCTTGGATAAGTTTGTTTTGGACATTGTTTTCATTGATGTCAAAAAGGGGATGAACCTAATTGATCAAAGAGAATCTTAGAAGAGATTGCGGCACAACCTACATGCAGAACGTAGAGTAGTGGAACTCCACAGTCAGGTCAATTGACCATTGAGATGTTGGGAACTTGTAAAAAAAATGTAGAACGTAGAGAAGTAGAACTCCACAGTCGGGAAAATCGACCATCGATATGTTGGGAACTTGTGAAAACACGTAGAACATAAAGTAGTGGAACTCCACAGTCGGGTCAATTGACCCTCGGGATGTCGGGAACTTGTGAAAAGATCTTAAGTTTAAACATTACCTCTGACTCTAACTTAGACTTACAGTGCCTCTGACTTTGACTTAGAAAGTATTTGAATTATAGTGCCTCTGACTCCAACTCCAACTTGGATAAATTCAACTTGCATTGCCTTCGACTTTGACTTAGATAAACCTCGAATTACAGTACCTCTGACTCCAGCCTCAATAAACTTCGACTTGCATTTCCTTTAACTTTGAATTGGATAAACTTTGACTTACAATGCCTCCGACTCCAGTCCCGATAAACTCTGACTTGCATTTCCTTTGAATTCAACTTACAATGCCTCTGACTCTAGCCCTGATAAACTTCAACTCGCATTTCCTTTGACCTCAACTTGGATGAACTTCGACTTGCATTTTGACCGACTCATTTTTCCATTTCAACTTCCAGGTAGTCGACTATACATTACTTTCTGACTCGAATTTGTGGCTTGAGTGTTCACGAATTTCTTAACATATAAACAACCAGAGTACATTTTTCTGCGCCATATTTGTCTAAACCATAAGTCACAACAGTCTGGTCATATGGAAATCATCCATTTCAGGTACATGAAAAATGCACCAGGAAACTGAGTTCAAAATCTAATATGATATTACAGTAAACATGAGATTAAAATAATAAGAGTTGAATCATGTCTAATCAATTGACAAAGGATAAAATACATTATCAATATAACTATGAAGTCAAGGAAAATGAAGTTAAATATGTAATTAAAGAGCCTTTTCGTAAAGAGATTAACAAAGGAGAAAATATGTTCCTAATTAAAAATGACAACATTATTGTTATTTTGTTAATAAAATGAAAAAGTGCAATGGTTCATTATTAAAAGACACAATGGTTCAATTTCAAACCTTTTGTAATACTATATAAACATAAAGGTATGGTGAAAGAAAGTTGTCTTTGTGGTCTACATCAGAAGATCAAAAGCAAGTGCGGATTCCAAGGAAGAAATATGAAGATACTTATGAAGTGGGGGTTGAAGGGAGGAGTAAGGAAGGATTAGTATCATTTTTTAATTAAAGTGTAAAAAAAAGGATTTGGTGCTTCCTAGGGTTGGTTCCCTAAAATAAGGGAGTTGGTGCTTCCTAGGGTTGGATACCCAAAACCATGGAGTTGGTGCTTCCTAGAGTTGGTGCCCTCAAACAAGGGAGTTGGTGCTTCCTAGGGTTGGAGCCCTAAAACCAGGGAGTCGTTGCTTCCTAGGTTGGTGCCCTAAAGCAGGTGAGGTGCGGGCACTTCCTCAAGTTGGTTCCCTGAACAAGGGGATTTTTATCTCCTAGAGTTGGTGCTCTAAGTCAATCTTCATATAAAAGTTGTAATTTGTAATTTAAGTTTATATTTATTGATGTTATTTCAGAAGTTTCTTGTTAATCAATAAAATTAATAATTAAATAATTAAATAATTAAATAATTAAATACAGTGAAAATTTATTAACATTGATTCACCCCCCCCTCTCAGTATTAAACCATATTCCAAAAATTGGTATCAGAATGGGTGCCTTCAGTACATTCTAATAACTAGAAGGTAGATTATGCATAATCATATGGATCAATAAGAAGGAATGTCATCCACCATAGCACCTTTGTTCAAAGGAAATGATTATGCACTTTGGAGTGTGAGGATGAAAAGCTATATAATGTCCCTGGGTTGTGATATATGGAAATTTGTAGAAGATGGGTACATTTCACCTGGAACTACTCCCACAGACACATCCGAAAAGAAGCTTTGTAATGGCAAGGAAGAAGAAGTGTTGTATAGCAAGGAAGAAGACTAATCCATACACTCCTCAGCAGAATGGAGTTACAGAAAGGATGAACAGGACACTGATGGAAAAATAAAAGAGCATTCTCAGCAGTGTCAAGTTAGGAAAAGAATTATGGGCAGAGGCAGTGCGTACAACATGTTACCTGGTCAATCGATAACCTTCATTAGCGTTGGATGATAAAACTTTACATGAGGTATGGTATGGAAAGAAACCCTCTCTTCAACATCTTAGAGTGTTTGTTTGTGATGCTTATGTACATGTTCCAAAGGAGAATAGGAGTAAGCTGGATAAAAACGTTGAAAAGTGTATCTTTATTGATTATAAAGATGGTGTTCAAGGTTATAAGATTTGGAACCCAGAAACCAAGAACACTGTTTACAGTCGAGATGTTGTTTTTCAGAGAGGTAAAATATGTGTCCAAACATGAATTCCTACCAACACAAGACGAACCTGAGAAAATAGAGCTTAAGTTGGATGATGAAAAATTTGAATCATCTGAAGAAGAGGAAGCAGAAGAAGAAGAAGAAGAACCTCATACCCCAGTATTGAGGATATCGGTGAGAGATAAAAGGCAACCAGAAATGTATAGTCTACTTGATTTCCGTTCCAATTTTTCTTTATCTATTACTGATGATGATCCAAGAACTGTCAGGAAGCAGTGAATTCAGAGGATAGTAAACTATGGAAGAAGGCCATGTTTGAAGAAATGTATGCCTTGGATAAGAATGAGGCATGGGATATAGTTGAGTTGCTAGCTGGAAGAAAATTTGTTGGTAGCAAATGGTTGTTTAAGAAGAAGTTTAATGTAGAAGGAAAAGTGGAGAAATGCAAAGCTTAGTTAGTAGCAAAAGGTTATTCCCAGGTAGAGGGAATTGAATTTGGTGAGATTTTTTCTCATGTTGCTAAGTTAACTTCTATTAGATTTATTTTATCTATTGTTGCTTCTTTTGATCTTGAAGTGGAACAGATGGATGTGAAGACAACATTCCTACATGGGGATCTGGAAGAATAAATCTACATGAAGCAGCCAGAAGGATTTGTAGTGAAGGGGAAGAAAGAGTTGTTATGTAAGCTAAAGAAGTCACTATATGGTCTGAAGCAATCACCTAGGATGTGGTACCAAAAGTTTGACACATACATCCTTGGAATGGGATTTGTAAGAAGTAGTGATGATCACTGTGTATATTCCAAGGAGGTTGGTTATCACTTCATTTATGTAGTGTTGTATGTTGATGACATGTTGTTGGTAGGAAATAACATGGTTGTTATCTAGGAGGTCAAATCATAGCTATCCTCCAAATTTGACATGAAGGATCTTGATGCTGCTAACTTCATTCTGGGAATGGAAATTAAAAGAGATCGTGCAAACAGGAAACTCTGGTTGAATTAGAGAAAATATGTTGAGACAATATTGTAGAGGTTTAATATGCATGGAAGTAAACCGGTCAAGGTTTCTATTCCTATAGGTGTAAAGTTATCTGCAGATCAGTGTCCCAAGACACAAGAAGAAGAAGAGGACATGTCCCATGTTCCATATGCCAGTGTAGTTGGAAATTTGATGTATGCAATGGTCTGTACAAGACCAGACATTACACATGCAGTGGGCGTTTTGAGAAAGTATATGTCAAAACCAGGGAAGGAGCAGTGGACAACAGTAAGGAGGGTCTTCAGGTATCTTTGTGGCACTACCAGTTATGGATTGTGCTACTAAGGAAGACCAGGATTGGACAGAGTGTTGGACATACATGGCTTTGTTGATGCAGATTGGGCTGGAGATTTGTATCACAGAAGATCTACAAGTGGGTATGTGTTTAACCTATTCGGAGGAGCAATCAGTTGGTCAAAAGATAGGTTGTAGTGGCACTCTCAACTACTGAAGTTGAATACATGGCAACCACTCATGCAAGAAAGGAAGCAATATGGTTACAAAGATTGTGTTTAGGTATTGGGTTGGTACAACAAGCAGTGATATTAGATTGTGACAGTCAGAGTGAAATCTTCCTAGCAAACAACCCAACTAATCATTCGAAGAAAAGCATATTAATGTTTAGTATCACTTTGTGAGAGACATGGTTGAGGAAAAGAAGGTGTTGCTGGAAAAGGTTGACACTTTGAAGAATGTTGCAAATTCATTAACAAAGTCTGTGAGCACAGAAAATTTCTCTTGGTGCAGAGTAACAATGGGCATTGTTTCCCTGGATTGTTGACTATATAATCCCCTAGACCCCTGGATGCAAAGAAAACAACAAGTGGGAGAATGTTGGGTAGGTGTTATATTCTTTGCATATGTGTGTGTGGGTGTGTCAAATATGACAATTGCATCTAATGATCCCTCTAGTAGTGATATTTGTGTCGTTTTCATTGGACATTGTCCTAGGGGGGGTCCCAGGGGGGGCAGGTATGCCCCCCCCTGGTTATGTGCAGTGTTCGGGGCAGCGCCCCGAAATTTATTTTTTTGGGCGGATTTTTCTATTTCCAGCGGTTTTGTAAATTAATCCCAGATTAAGGGATTAGGGTTTTGGTATCTATGGAATACCTAAAAAAAATGTATATATATTGTATAGTGAATGGTGAAATTCGATATAATGAATATAAGAAAGGTTTTCCTGATTGAGGGTTTCCGGTATAAATCTCTGTGTACTATGTGAATGAGCCATTAATTAAATTTTATTTTTCTTAAGAATCTATATGAATTGATTTACTTCACAGGTTTAAAACTTACACATTTAGTTGCATAAAGTTGAAATTGACACACCTATCCATCATATAATCGCATAAAGTTGAAATTTCCACACCTACTTGCATATAGTTGCATATAGTTGCATAAGTTGCAATATAGTTGCATATAATTGCAATATAGTTTCATAAGTTGCATATAGTTGCATAAGTTGCAATATAGTTGCATAAGTTGCAATAAACTTGCATAAGTTGCCATAAAGTTGTGTAAAGTTGCATAAGTTCCATAAAGTTGCTTAAGTTGCATAAGTTGCATGTTTCATAGTTGCATATAGTTGCATATAGTTCCAAAACTTTTTAGCCTCTGTGTGGGATCTTTGGTGCCATTAATAGTTTTTTCATAATAAGAACGGTTCTCAAGGCTTGTACCATGTCTAGGGGAAGAAAGCAAGAAAATTAAGATCTTATCAGGGCTGATATTTGTGATGCAGTCCTTAAACAACCACACAAGATCTATGTAGGGTATGTTTGGAACCATTGGTACGTTTTCATAATAAGAATAGGTCTTAAGGTGTGTACCATGGCTAGGAGAGGAAACAGGTACCTTAGGTCCAATAGAAGCTTCTTCACTTCAAGGTCTATGAACTAACCATTGAATGATCATGTAGATAATGTTTAAGGAATATTTGGCCTCGAGGTGGGAATTGGACAC
>ML782529.1:175442-186265 GCA_009831015.1 Picea engelmannii | reverse complement strand
TTACTTATACTTTTCCTTCTAATTCTCTGTTGAGTTAGGTTAACTCCCAGGGTTAATCTTCTATTCTTCTGTTGAGTTATATTTTACTCCTTTCCTTTTCCTTTCTTAAGTCAACTTAAAAATATAACTTTTAACTTCTTGACATTTCCCCCCTTCAGTGTGAGACTATGACCTAGTGGGGGTGCCCAGGTCACTGAGTCTTGTCATTACCTCTCTAAGAGGTGGGGTACATTACACAAGACCTATACCATGGACAAGGGAGGAAATAAAGGGCCTTAGGCCCTAAATAAATCTTCTTGATCTTAATGGCCATGAACAAGGCCTCAAACCACGATACATATCCTCTCTAAGGGATATATGGAATTTGGGTGGGATATGGTCACCATTCACAAGTTTTGGGCATAATTTATAGCAAAGAACATAAGGTGTGTAGGCCCTATTTGAATCTTATCAGGGTTGATATTTGTAATGCAATCGTTAAATAAGCACACAATATCTATGTAGGGTATCTTTGGAACCATTGGTACGTTTTCACCATGGTTGTTTAAGGGATCTATGGACTTTAGGTGGGATACAATCATTATTCACAAGTTTTGGACGTCACGTATGGAACTTTGGATCTTACCCATGGTTAGGGAAAGAACATAAGATACTTAGGCCCAATTTCAATATTCTCATTTATCTTTGTGATGTAGTCTTTGTACAACCACACAAGACACTTGTATGGGATATTTCACCTCCGTGTGGGATATTTCATGCCAATAGTACATTTTTCACCTCTTTTGTTAGGTTTAGCGTGGAAGTGTTTAGTTTCCTAACACTCTTGAGATGCCTTTTTCACCTTTAGGTACTTGAGTCTTTTATTTGCAGGTATGCCTCCCACAACAAGGCTCCATGTAAAAATTGTTTTTTTGGATCAAGAATGGGTTTCCATACGATTCTTAGAAAAAACAACCATGCTCTTTGCTTGGATTTCAGTTGTCAGATTTGATTAAAATGGCCTTCAAACGATTAGAGAAAAGCCAATTGTACCCCATGGTTGAATTATAGTTGTGAAATGTCATGGATGTACCCCATTTCCCATCCCAACACCAAAAAGTATGAGTTTTAGGGATACTTAAATTTAACAAAAAGTCTTTAAAAATAAGCTCATGGATTATTTATATGATAATCTTGTTAGTATTAACTAGGGATAACTTTCACTTAAGATTGTCCCACACAAGTAGCCAATTTTTGGCCAGGCCATTAAACATATCATTGGTTCTGTGGATGCCTGAATGAAATAACTTTAGGGCTAAGAATTAGGAGGACTAAACCAAAGGATTACCTACAATAATAATTAAAGTTGATCACCATAAGAAATGTTCATTAAAAGAGATCCTAGTTTTGAGAGAGGATTATTTCTAAGCAAAGAAAGGTTTGGTTTCTTCATTGGATTTATAGATACTTTGTACCATACAAGTGCCTAGAATCTTGACCTGGGGGGTGGGTGGGTGTGGGTACCAAGTTATTTTGTTAGGAAATGTATTTCCATGCTTTTTTTCCCAATGGAATCCCTTAACTAATGTGATTCTTAAGGAGACTTTTCCAAGCCTGTTTTTCCTCCATGACTCAAATCACCCACTTTGCACACAACACTTGGGTTCGAACCCTAGTTCTAATTATTCCCATTCCCCTAAAATCTCTAGATGTAAAACATAAAAACAAACTAGCTCAGTGAAAGCCTATCCTATAAGTTGACTTGGTGTAAATAAAATTTTCAAGATGTTCTTGGGCAACCTTACAAGGGACCTAACAATAAGAGTAGTAAACATGAGTGGTGATAACAATTTGGTATAGATTTGGAACTTATTTTCCAGTGACTAAGGTTTAGTGATTCACTTCTTAATATTCCTCTCTATCGTTGCATCACCACTTCCCATAGATCTTTAGGAGAGACCTAGAAACAAAAGGGGATACCCAAAAACTTAAAGAAGTGGTTTGACTATATCCAAGTCTAGTGTTGGACAACAAGCCACATAGGAACTAAGCATCATCTCTACATGTAAAATTGGGTCATGGCCCATTGAATACTAGAACATGAGGCAATGTAAAATATAGTTAGGAATTCCATGGTATGATTATGGGATTGCTAGGCTTAATCATCAACAAAATGATCATTAATTAACTGGAAAAAGTCCAATTCGGGAAGAGGAATCCTACCATTCCTAGACACCATTTGCAAAATAAGAAATCATCCAAGAAGCAAGTGTCTAATCAATTCCTTTGAATTTAAAGTGTTTACATGTTCATTCATTATTGTCAACTTTACCATTGATTAGAAAATGAAAGTGTCGACTGGAATGACTAACCTATGATACAATTTCATGGGCATAGAAGGTTGGTCATGAAATCATGAGGAAATTTGATGGCTTAGTTATGATGGAGATTAGGGATAAGAACAAAAACAAAGTTGACTTCTAATCCCCTAAATCAATTATGTGATAAGAAGTGATGAAGCTAAGTGCCGAGGCATTTAATGTCTAGGGTAAACACTACTCCCATGGGGATTTTTTCTTCTCATGGCACAATCAAGGGGATTGGTTATGTGTGATTTGTAAACAATTATGGTTAGGGCTCTTCAATTTTGAAACTAATTATGAGCCTAGTGCTAAGGGTATGATTGGAGCATAAATAGGTTAGGGTATCTAGGGTTTGGTTCTCATGTCTACTTTGATTAGTGGGGAGACCAAAACCAAATAGAGAAAGGATATGAGTGTATGGAAATGCGAAGAAAAAAATGGAGGGCATGTGAGAGGGGGAATTGCTAATCATTAAATGAAAGTGAAGCAATCAAATTTAGGAAGGCACCCTTATTAGTCCCTGCCCATGGCAACAGGGACTATATAAATTGATTCTTCCTTCTGCACGAAAATCAACGAAAATTTTTAACCAAAGTTTTAAAACAAAACCAATGTGTTATCCTAAGTATTAAGAAGACCCAAATCAAAGTTTTAAAAATTTTCATTCTGGAGTGACATTTTATCCTAAGTTTTCGTCTTATTTAGTGTATGAATTAGTTTTCTGATTTTACATTCATCCAATAGGAAAGTAACCCATAGTTCTTCAATATTATTTGGTTTTTGCAAGATCATTTGGTCTTTTTCCTTAAGTTTTAACTTAGAGATCTTATTTGACCTCCTATCGAGGCAGTTTTGACGCATGTCATTGCAGGCTACATGTTGCGGGATACATGTTCTGACACCTTTCATTTGTGGTCTACGTGTTTGATGGTTCCCTTCATACCCTCCTTCATATGCTCTGACTTCTTCTTCCCCGTGAAAATGAGAAATGGGATGATAGTTCGACAATGAAAGGAGGTGCCTCTAGGAAATGCTCTGACCTCATGTCTTCTTTCCCCTTGCCATGTCAAGCCTCTAGAGGCCCAAACTTCTGTCATATGGTATTCTCATATGTTATGTTTATCAGATTTGTGCATTCATTGTCTTGTTTATTAGTTGCTTCTTTATACAAGGACAAGTCCAAGAGGCCTTCATTGTTTTTTCCTTTTTCTCCTTCATCCACTCTCTTCGTTTTATCTCATTTTCCTTTGGTATATATGTTAAGCTTATTTCAGTTATTTCAATTATTTCATTTATTCTTAAACCATCTATGTGCATTTTAAAAGGATGACTTAGCCTTTCATCAAGCATTCTATCAAGCATTTCATCAAACAATTAGCATGCACACTCAAGAGATAGGAGAAAGATATCTAACCATTCCCTCCGGCCATGTGCCCTCCTCCGGTACAAATCCATGTGCCCTCCTCCCATGAAAAAACGTGTTCCCTCCTTTGCAAATCTGTGTGCTCTCCTCTGCAAATCCGGTTACCCTAGCCTCCTCCCATGTGCCCTCCTCATGTGCACCTATCCCTCCTTCTCCTCTTTCTCCCATCCTCCTCTCCCTTCCACTCTGCATGCAAATGACTATGCCCTAGCCTCCTCTCGTGTGCCTCTCCCTCCGTCTCCTCCTTCTCCCATCCTCCTCTCCCTTCTGTGCTCATGTGTATAGTGGTGAGTGCGAGAAGATTTGCGCGTGAGTGTAGTGGTCGTGTGCGATTTGAATTTCGTTTTTTTTGTATGTTGTTTTATTTTCATTTATTATTATTATTATTATTATTATTATATAATATATATTATATATTATATATTCCCTAAATCATAGCCCCCGAGACTAATAATCCTTAATTCATATCCCCCAAGACTAATAATCCCTAACTCATAGCCCCCGAGACATAAAATCCCTGACTCAAAGCCCCCGAGACTAATAATCCCTAACTCATAGCCCCCAAGACATAAAATCCCTAACTCATAGCCCCTAATATATCGTCATGGATACATCCTTGTCACCTGACTCAGAGCGAGGGGCATTAGGAAGGATAATATAGAGATACCCCAATTGGTAATAAATAATATTGTACAATTGTTCCTTTTGGATGGCTTCATCCTCATTTCTAGGCATAGTCATGGATACATCCTTGGTGATGAGGGGAAGAAGGGATTCCAGGAACTACTCTATAACCCCCAATCACTATCAACTTGAACATGGTATACCCTCTGATCTCTATGACTCCTGAAACAATCGCCCCCAGTGAACATAGTGTAACCTCAAACACACTAAAAGATGAATACATTATGGTTTTGAACATAGTAACATCATAATAGATTGACCCCTCTAATACACTATGACTCTTAATTTATGCAAGTGTGATCCCTTTTGGGTACTAGGGATGTAACAAGTGGTATCAAAGCTCCAATCAAGCTTTGTTGGTGTTTTTTTGTTAGGTCTTAAAAATAAAAGAGAGAAGAAAATGATAATCTATTACCATCATTTCACCGATCAGGGTTGAGTTTCAAAAGAAATTCCATATCTTTATCAATGAAAAGAGAGAGAGAATATATCTACAATTGAAGGGAAAAGGGTATGTGGATTCCATAAACCTAGAATATTATGGAATCCACATACCCTTTTCTATAGAATATACTAACTAGATCCAAAAACCAAAGACATGAAATATGGTACTACACATATTATAATATATTATCAAGAAAAAACAAGCTAAAATAAATTTGGACATTTGAACAAAAATCTACAAGTTAAATGAGTACATCAATAAAAAATAACATACTAACCTTGCAAGTTCAAAATCCAAGCTATGTAGATCGAGAATTGGATTTATTCAACCGGTGGGTGACTGAAAAAATAAACAGCTCAAACAAAAGCCAAGAACGGTGTCGCAACTATAGCAATCATGTCGCAAAGTCTCTTAAAGTCACGTATATATAGATCAAATAGTCAACTAGCCATTAACACCGACCAATGAGATAGGCAAAATCTTCGTCGATATTGCCACGAAATTTCGTCGCTATTGCGACAAAAATCCCGGCTAGATTTAAAAAATATTTTCGTGGATATTGCGACAAACTTTCGTGGCAATATCCACAAAAATCCCGCCCTGTTTAAAAAAAGATGAAACTAGTGGCAGCATGGAAAATTTTCGTTGAATAATCCACCCATATGTAGTAGTGTTAGTTAAGGTGGAGATTAAAATATTTTATATATGGCCGACATTGATTTTTTTTTATTAATACTTTTTTAAATGTCACGTGTCAACTCCATGTTAAGTATGGAAGAAATTACACATCTCCCTCATACTAGACTGTAAAAATCACCTTTAGAAGCAATCACAATCACTCTAGTTTCACCCTTTTTGAAATCACAATCACTTTAATTTCACCCTTTTCATCTGAAACCTCTACCATATCCTCCATCATGAGTCCTCTCATTCTTCCCACCATCTTCATTTTCTTCTTGAGCATTTCCAGTGAGCACTCCTTGAAATAGGTCCTCTCATTCTTCCCATAGTCTTCATCTCCAACGTTGCAAGTGGTGCACTCCTTGAAGTAGGATCAGGACCATGTCATAACAAAGTCTCTTAGTGATGCACTCCTTGAAGTAGGACCATGCTACAATAATAAGAACCTGCCAAAATAATACTAACAAAGTCTATGAAAACAAGCAGTGCACCTTTTCCATCCAAAATTATATGGTCAAAATTTAAAGAAATGAAAAAAATGCAATGATGAAATTCGCAAATAAATTGACATTTAGAATTTTTCCTAAAACTTAAAATAAAATTCATGAAAACACACAGTCATCATCAAATTTTATTTGAAGTAGATGGGATGTGAAATTTGAAGCCTGACTCAAGCCTCCTCGTAAATCAAAACCGAACTAAAATAATGTTGAAACCAACATGATATGAACTCTCAGTTTGTTTTCATTCCCATAATGAGCCCTACCAATGGCCAAAACATTGGTGGTGAAATACACACATAGTGAATTCTAAAAGTTGTAAGAAACAGGAAAGGATGTGAAATTTCCACACCTCCCATATGAATGTAGCTCCCATGTGGGGATAGACACTCGTAGGCCCCTCCAAAAGGAGTTATTCTTTTCATATTTTTTTCCATGTGTCTTTTATGTACAGGGACAAAAAAATGGAAAGGGCAAGGTCTGTGGTGCATAAATTCTTTCCATCTAACCCTTTCATGTTTTTTTATAGTGGTGTATCTAATAAATAATATAAAATGGCGAGTAATATACAATTTGTTGTGCATCATTGAATGTTGTGGTAAGAAGTATATACACCATCTAATATATGTCGGATGCTTTGACAAGTGGTATATACACCATCGGATATATCCCAATGTATATACTAAAGTGATCCAATGGTGCACCAAGGTTTCAATGATGATATCAAGTCATGTTTCTTTTTAGATCAAAATAATTACAGTGAAATCATTTTGAAAAATTACTTTGTCCACGTTTTTTATGTGGGGGTGTACGACTGGCTTTCTTTATTCCTTTCCAATAAGATCTTTATTCCTTTCCATTAAGAAAGATACCATGATGGACTTTTACTGAACTTATAATCGCTTCCTTTCCAATAAGAAAGCTACCATGATGGACTTTTACTGAACTTATAATCTCTTCACTCTCATTGACATACAAATTTGAGGGAAATCTCAGAGACAATTGAGACTGTTGGATGAATTCAATTTGAAGGAAGAAAGAAAGAACGAGTTGAGTCGGGTTGAGTTGAGTCTATGTTGAGTCAACTTCAAGAGCAATGATGCTATTGCATCCAGTCGAGTCAACATTCCCTAATAGCTTGTATAGGGTTCCAATCTAACCTCCTTTCATTAATACCATCACACCTCTGACCATCTTGCATGAATCCTTCTAAAACAGAGTGTGCACTACAACATCACTCATCTTATTGATAGATATTAGGTTTATTTCCAAACTCGAAATGTGTAGCACACCTAGAAGGGTTCTTTTTCTCCCATCCTACAATATCATTCGAACTCTTCCTCGTCCAATGATTTTGGTTGTCGAGTCGTCCCCCAAGAACATCTCACCTCCATCATATCATTCATACTCACAGAACTATTCTCTATGTGGTGTCATATGATAGGATTCTCCTAAGTTGATCAACCAAACACCTTGATCTGACTGTGTATTGGTCGACGCTAGTTAAACACCGCCTCCCTTATTTGGGGTCGTCATTTTCTCAGATGAATGCTTCTTATCGGATCCCGTACTGACTTCCATCACCCTCGACTTACAGTCCTTTTTCTAATGCCCAACTTTACCGCATTTACAACATCTTCTTGTCGACTGAACCATGGATTTTGATCTACCCTTTGACTTAGAATTTCTACCTGATAATTTACTTTTATCTCGTTCAACAGGTCGAACTCTCACCACTAAATCATCTTTGGTCGATCCTTCCATGTTCTTTCTTCTCATTTCCTCTGAAGGTAGAGAAGAAACCATGTCTTCTAGTGTTAGTGTGGTTGTATTACTCCCTATAGCCGCAACTAAGCTATCCCAGGAGTCTGGAAAAGAACACAATAGGATTATACACTTATCCTCATCAATGATTTTAATATCCACAAACGATAACTTTCTTAAAATGGTATTAAACCCATTTAAATGCTCATTTATTGAACTATCGTCACTCATTCTCAGAAAATATAATTTCTTTCTGAGAAACAACTTATTTACCAGATATTTCAACTAGTATAAGCTTCCCAACTTGTCCCATATTTTCTTAGTGGAATCTTCACCTCAGACATTCAGTAGTACTGATGATCCGGATTTATGTAGGAGCACAATGAAATACAGAAATACACATAAACACAGAGATGCAGTGGAAATAAGACTTCATTTCATTAATAACAAATGACTGAAATATGCTTACAGACGAAATGGAAATAAACTAGCTAGGCGCTGGTAGCTTATCTCTGAGAAGAGATGTGGTTGCTACTCGCATCCGTGAGAAGATGATTACAATGAGGCTTTGAAGGCCCTTTTACAATAAACGGGAATGCCAAAAGTCCTAGACATCCAAAAACCTAACCCTGGGAGATGAAGCGCCAAAAGTCACGTGGGCCCCGTTTGGGTAAGTTGGTACATCAACTTCCCAGGGTCGTAACTTTTTCATACGATCTTTGTTTTAGGCATATGATAGCCCATTGGAAAGATCTATCCGAGGACTACAAAATTTGTGAAATTTTTTTGCAATTGCAACATACCCCAAAAAATGTCGTTTAGGGCCTCAAAACGGCTCCAGAAGTTCACGACCCGAAAAACTGCTAAAAATAATAAACTGTGCAAAAACTAAAAAACTGAAAGAAGCAATGGTGGGGGTCCAAGTGGAATAGGTGGGTGGCCACCAATATCCACCTGGATCATTCCTCCCCCCTTAGGAAGCAATGGTCCCCATTGTGTTGAGTTCCTCCATGAGATGAGGAAATTTTTGTTAAACTTGGTCCCTGGTGAGCCATTTGCCTTGGTGAAGGAGTTGGCCTGCTTTGACAACTCGATATAGCGGTATCCTTTGTTTTCGGGTGTGCTTGATCTGTGTATCCATGATCTTATCATTTCTGGCTTGTTCCATGTAGTCTAGATTTAACTCTGTTGGTGTGAGTTGTTATGCCATGTCGGATGTGTCTAGAAGAGGTGGAAAGTAGAGCCGAAGGCGGTCCACATTGAACACTGAGTGCAGACCAAGGAATGGTGGGATGTTGAGCTCAAAGGAATTTTTCCCTACAGCCTTGGTGAGGGTGTACGACCCATATCGAAGTGGACGAAACTTGTAGTGGGGTCCAGCGAGGCGCTCCTTTTGAAAATGCAGCCACACTTTGTCGCCAACTTGGAAGTTGTGTGGCACTCGATGTTGATCATGTCATTGCTTGTACTTAGCATTGGCTCTGTCCAAGATGTCATGAACCTGTTTGTGGATGTGTTGAATGTGCTCAATGAATTTGTTTGCCTTATCCGCCTCAGACTGGACATGAGCTGAATCTTCCTGAGTAGCCACAAATGGCATGGCTATGTCAATGGGACATAGTGGCTAGAATCCCAAGCCCACTTGAAAGTGGTTGTGGCTAGTTGAGCTATGGAGAGCCCAGTTGTAGTTGTGTTGTACATAGGGGAGGCTCTCATCCCATGTGCGTGGATTCTTTGAATTGTACATGCGCAGAATGTGTACGATCATTCGGTTGACGACCTCTGTCTGGCCATCAGTTTACGGATGGAAAGTTGTGGACTTGGTGAGCTTGGTGTCCAACATCGACCAGAGGCTGAACCAAAATGTACTGAGGAACCTACTGTCCCAATCTGAGATGATAGACTGTGGGATCCCAAAGTGTGCCCACACTCATTCAAAGAAGAGTTTAGCAGTGGCTTCTGCTTTGATATTCTTCTTGCAGGCCATCATAATGGACATCTTCGAGAATCGGTCGACGACCACAAAAACATAGTCATTTCCATGCTTAATAGAAGGAAGGCCCGACATGTAATCCATAGAGATGGATTCCCATGGTCGACTAGGGGTAGGAAGCGGAGTATAGAGGCCTTGCTTCTTGATGGTTGGTTTGGCAATGGCGCAAGCAGTGCAGGACTTGATGTACTTCCCGACATCTTTTCAAAGGTTCAGCCAATAGAAATACTTTTGCATTACTTCCATGGTTTTCTTGACCCCAAAATGCCCAGCGACTCAACTGTAGTGTGCATCCAAAATCATCTTGGCATGCTTGCTTGAAGGAACACAAAGGTGTCCCAAGTGACAAAGCAAGGCATCCTGGAGGTGAAAATTGGGAACTTGCTTACCCTCCAAGAGTGTATTGTATGTGTGGCCGAATTCTGGATCACTTGTGTAGAGAAGCGTCCAATCGGAAGTCTCGTTCCCACAAGAGTTGAGCACAGTGGTTAGCGCCACGATGGGTGGTCGATTGAGGTAGTCTGCAACATTATTGGTGCTGCCTTTTTTGTACTTAATGTTAAAATGAAACTGTTGCAAGTATGTGGACCACTTCTGATGGCGATCATTCTGCAACTTCCCTTGTGTCTGTATGAACTACAGGGGTCGGTGGTCTATGTGGATGACCGTTTCCTTTCCCAAAATGTAATGCTTCCATTGCCGACAAGGCTGCACAATGGAATACATTTCTTTGTCATAAGTGGGATACTTCTGGACTGTGTCGGAAAGTGTCTCACTGTGATATGCCAATGGATGCCCATGTTGAGTAAGGACTGCCCCAATAGCATAGTCAGAGGCATCTGTCTCGGTCTCAAATGGTTGTTGCAAGTCTGGTAATGTGAGCACTGGTGCAGAGCAGAGGCGATGTTTCAACTCCCCGAACACCTTCTGTTGAGATTCAGACCAAAAGAATTTTGCTTTAGCTCCTCCCTTGGTGACTTGACTCAAGGGC